>JARJDZ010003228.1:0-44256 GCA_030264555.1 Aleochara sp. GC000083
ATGAGAGATTCTAAAATAAGCAAAATTGTAACATATTGTAGGTATGAAAACAAATTGTTACCTTCAGAGAATGTTGCAGGAGCCCACACTGTTGGAAGATTTGTTTCAAATCTGCCTGATTTCTTGAACCTCTCCATATAAGGTACAATAACCTCCCATAAAACATAGAAGATTCTAAAATAAGAAAAATTATAAATACATTGTAGGAATAGAAATAAAATGTTACCTTAATAGTCAGCTGCAGAAGCCCACACTGTTGGAAGATGTGTTTCAAATGTGCCTGGCTTCTTGAACCTCTCCATATAAAGTACAGTAACCTCCCATAAAACATGGAAGATTCTAAAATAAGAAAAATTATAAATACGTGGTAGGTATAGAAATAAATTGTTACCTAAGAGACTGCTGCAGAAGCCCACACTCTTGGAAGATGTGTTTAATATGTGCCTGGCTTCTTGAACCTCTCTATATTTGGACAGTAACCTCCCACAACACATGGGAGATTCCAAAATATGCAAAATTATAATACTGTAGTTACAGAAACAAATCGTTACCTTAAGAGACTGCTACAAAAGCCCACACTGTTGGAAGATGTGTTTCAAATGTGCCTGGCTTCTTGAACCTCTCCATATTTGGACAGTAACCTCACATAAAACATGGAAGATTCTAAAATAAGAAAAATTATAAATACGTGGTAGGTATAGAATTAAATTGTTACCTCAAGAGACTGCTGCAGAAGCCCACACTTTTGGAATATGTGTTTCAAATGTGCCTGGCTTCTTGAACCCTTCCATATTTGGACTGTAACCTCCCATAAAACATGGAAGATTCTAAAATAAGAAAAATTATAAATACATTGTAGGTATAGAAATAAATTGTTACCTTAAGAGACTGCTGCAGAAGCCCACACTTTTGGAAGATGTGTTTCAAATGTGCCTGGCTTCTCCCACAACAGATGGAAGATTCTAAAATAAGAAAAATTATAACACATTGTAGGTTTGAAAACAAATAGTTACCTTCAGAAAGTGCTGCAGAAATCTACATTGCTTATACATGCTTTTCAAATGGTCCTCACTCCTTGCAATTCTCCATAATTGTAAGGAAGACACTAATAAAACGGAAGATTCCAAAATAATAGAGAGCAGAGGCTGATGCAGAAGCCCACACTGTTGGAAGATGTGTTTCAAATGTGCCTGGCTCCTTGAACTTCTCCATATTTGTACAGTAACCTCCCATAAAACATGGAAGATATATGGCAAGTAAAGTAACAAATTGTTACCTTAAGAGACTGCTACAGAAGCCCACACTGTTGAAAGATGTGTTTCATGTGTGCCTGGCTCTTGAATCTCTCCATATTTGGACAGTAACCTCCCACAACAGATGGAAGATTCTAAAATAAGAAAAAATATAACATGTTGTAGGTATGAAAACAAATTGTTACCTTCAGAGAGTGCCGCAGGAGCTTAAAATACTTGGTCATGCTTTTCAAATGGTCCTTACATCTTGTAGTTTTCCATATTTGTAGGGCAGACACTAACAAAACGGAAGATTCCAAAATATGAAAAATTATCGTACAATGCAGGTTTAGAAAGAAATTTTTGTCTTAAGAGACTGCTGCAGAAGCCCACACTATTGGAAGATGTGTTTCAAATGTGCTTGGCTTCGTGAAGTTCTCCATATTTGTACAATAACCTCCCATAAAACATGGAAGATTCTAAAATAAGAAAAATTATAATGCACTGTATGTATAGAAATAAATTGTTACCTTAAGAGACTGCTGCTGAGGCCCACACTGTTGGAAGATGTGTTACATTTGGCCCTGGCTCCTTGAACTTCCTCATAGTTGTATAATAATGTCCCACAAAACATGAAAGATTCTAAAATAAGAGTGCTGCAGGAGCCTGCAATGCTTGGATATGCTTTTCAAATGGTCCTTATTCCTTGTAGTTCTCCATACTTGTAGTATAGCGACTTACAATAAGAAAAATTATAATACATTGTAGGTAGAGAAACAAATTGTTACCTTAAGAGACTGCTGCAGAAACCCATACTGCTGGAAGATGTGTGTCTGGCTTCTTGAACTTATTTGTACAGTAACCTCCCACCAATCACGGAAGATTCTAAAATGATAAAAATTATGACATAAATTTAACATATTATATTTAGATAAATAAATGGTTAATACAATACCTTAGGAGACTGCTACAAGAGCCTTTGCTCTGTAAATGTCCCTGGCCCCATGAATTTGGTGATGTCCAACTTGTAGTAGAGATTGCATCATCTCAGGATGATTGTTCACTTATCCATTGTTGCTTGCAGTTCCAGCTATTAGGATTTATTATAATTGATGATGGCTTTGATTCGTTGAACATGTCTTGAAAACTTCAACAATAAATAAAGATTATAGATGTTCATTTATGTATCACACTTACAGGAATTTTTATACAAGACCACTAGAACCTGCATGCATCCATCTCAGTTACGTACAACATGTGGTAGATCCAAAAACTTGATGGTTCTGTAATAAGAAATATAAAGAAAAGTTTATTTGATTACTACTACCATGTAATCATGCTGCAAAAATGGTGGTGGGTAAAAACTGAAACCTCTAGAGAAATGACTTCTCTGATGGGATGAATACAAGATTTTGTCAACACACTGCATGAGCCAAAATGGTACGTCGATGCATGAATTTTCTAAAATTCGATAACGTGGAGGACAAAATTTCAATTAGCGAGGTACTACTGTGTTAATCGGAGAGGGAATAAAGTGCCATTTTACTCCCGGTTGTCATAAAACCAAACCTCATCGGGCCGACTATACAGGAGGGAGTAAAGTAAGGTAAAGCCGCACGCCCACTGATGCTTGCTCCACGTACATAACCAAGAAAACAAAATCATGCGAAAAACTGCAAAGAAAACATGAAAGAATCTGAAGAATTAGACTTTTAATTTAATGTTAAAGAAATGAAGAATGAGGAAAAAGAGCTACCTACAACATGCGACACCACATCTACAAATTATCAAAGACCACATGACCTACATATGTAAACACACTACACTAATGGAATATACAATACCATATAAAGCACCAGCATATGCAATGTAATAATAGAAATAAATTGTAAAAACAACACCTTAAGAGACTGCTGTAGGAGATCACATGCCTGTAGATGCTTTCCAAATTTCCCTGGCATCGTGAAGTTCTCTATTTTTGACAAGGAGACTGCAACCATACATGGATGATTCTAAAACCAGCAACATTACAACATACATTATAACATATTATATTTATGGAAATGCATTATTAATACAATACCTTAAGAGAGTGGTGCAGGAGCCTACACTACTTGGAGATGTTTTTCAAATGGCTGTTACTCCTTGTAGTTCTCCACACTTGTGGGGCAAACACTAACAAAACAGAAGATTCCAAAATAAGAAAAATTATTATACATTATAGGATCAGAAACAAATTATTACCGTAAGAGACTGCTGCAGAAGCCCATACTATTGGAAGATGTGTTTCAAATGTCCCTAGTTTCTTGAACCTCTCCATATTTATACAGTAACCTCCCACAGCACATGGAAGATTCTAAAATGAGAAAATGTATGACATATTGTATTTATAGAAATAAACTGTTAATACAATACCTTAAGACACTGCTGCAGGGCCCATACTGCTTGGAGATGCTTTCTTAAAAGAGTGCTACAGGAGCCCATACTGTTTAGTTGCTTACTTAAGAGAGTACTGCGAGACTCCTTATTGCTTGGAGGTGCTTTCTTAAGAGACTCTTGCAAGTGCCCACACTGCTTGGAGACGCTTTTCAAATCTCCATGACTGCTTGACATTCTCCATTCTTGTAGAGCATTCTCTAACGCAAAAGGGAAAACTTCAAAATAAGAAAAATGTAGGAACAAAGTGTTAATACAATACCTCAAGTAAGTGTTGGACTGTACTGCATGCCTGGTTGCCTACAGTACAAAGACAATTTTGCTGGCGTCTAAACTTAGTTACTTTAGTTACTTCCCACTAGGTGGCCATAGTTGTATTCAAAATTAAAATTTAGAATTTTTTGGTAAATTTCGTATTAATTAACAATAATTTCTGAATCGTCACAAGAAATCATTTTGATTACAATAATCTACCCTTTAATTTAAATTTTAGTGTAATTGTTAAACATTAATTTAGCTGTTGTTATCTGTTTTAATCTCAATTAGGGCAATTTCAAATTTTATAATCACAAATTCTGTGATTAGATATTTTTTATACTGATTTCTTACCATTTAATTTAAATGATTAACAATAATTTATGTAACAATATGATAACTATATAAAATAAGTTCATTTCACAACGTAAATGAATAATAAAAGTTAACATTATAATTGGAACAATTTTTAAGTAAGATTAATATTTACAAAATAAATTTTAGATACCTAAAGATAAGTTGCACCACTATTGAGCATTTGAAGAAATTGATTTCCCCTGTAAACGATTAACTACTGTTGAGGATTTTCATTTAGCATTATTTGTTTCTTGGTGTCTTCGTTGCGTAGAAATCTTCTCCCATCTCTTTCGCCACATATTGCGCATTTTGAATTGCATCAAATCACCTCTTTGGTGATGGGCGATGCAATCGGTTGCATCTAATTACTTATGTTGTTTAATTACGCTCCGTCTTGTTTGTTGGACAAATCCAATCCATTGCGGGCATCATGGTTCGCCGTTCTTCGGCGCGTCCTTAACGACACGGTGGTCGTTCGAATCCTCGAAGTCAGTCTCATCGCGCTCCTCTTCTTCATCAATGATGCTGATGTCACGTATCGACGGCCGATGGCTTCGCCGCCACTCGTCTGGCATGACCGGATATTTGGTTTTTGTGAGCAGCCGTGGACCGGAAAGCGTAATGAGGATGGCACCCGTGGGCGCCGTCAGCATAATTGATAGCACGCAGATCATTAGCACCGTTTCGGCGTACTCCTTTTCTTTGGAATCGGTCGCGTTCAGCAAGCCCAATGCGACCGGCCCGAGCGCAGCCTGCAATTAAAACGAAAAACTTTAACCATCATTCAAAACCCAAAGTATAAGACATCCCCGATTTGCTTACCTGTACGGTCGCCTTCGCCATCCAACTCAACGACACGAATATCTTCTCCTTCAAATTCAATTTGCATCCGATTCCCAGGAGGACCGTGACGAGAATGCGAACGACAACGCCCGCAATCAGACAGCCCACACCGATGCTGACGATGTGCGGGTCCAACTCATTGATTTTGATCTGGGCGCCGGTGATGCCGAAGAGGATCGGCTCGAAGATCATCCAGAAGATCTCGAAGGCGGTCGTCGCTGGGTTCTCCTCGATATCCCAGCCTTGTTTCGACCAGCAGACCAGGGACACGAAGGCTGCAGCCACACAAGCCAAGGGTCCTGCACCCCCATACCCTATCAACTCACTTCCGAAGACCGAGATCAACCCACCGACGAGCAGCATGAGAATACGTAGTGGTACCACGAAGGGGTCATGCTTCTCTGGTGTGTAGCAAGAGATCAAACCCCATAGGACTCCAAAACCGATACCTCCGATGATCGAGATGGGTCCCTGAAGGATCTGGGACGTTAGGGAGTCGTTCGAGAACATGATACTCTGCATGATGCCGAAGATGGCTACCGAGGTGGCATCATCAATTCCAGCCACAGCGATGATCAATGTTGGGATGCCTTTAGCCACTCCGTAACCTTTCGAGCGCAAGCGGAACAAACATGGGACCACCACGGCTGGTGACACTGCGGCGATGATGACACCGAGGAGGATGCCCCAAATGGGCGGAAGGTCCAGGAAGAAGTGTGTCAGAAGGGCGATAACAGCAGCTTCAACAAGCCAAGGACCCAAACCCAGTTTGATCACCGTGAACTTCAAGCGTTTCAACGCATGAGGGTCCAGATCCAAGCCTGCTCGGATAAGGATGATCACAAGGGCGATTTTCCTAAAAATTAAAGTATTTAGCAAATGGTTTCAGAAATTTGGAAGGTTGTTGGGTCACATACCTCAGCTCTTTGTTAACTTCCTGGAACGAGTCATCAAACTCGACCAAACCGATATTTTGAAACAGCAGGCCAACGAATAACATTCCAATTAGCGCCGGAAGGGTCGTCAGACTCATTAACCACCCGCCCAGATGGGCGCCCAGTGTGAGTGTTATCAGTTGGAAGAGTTGCCCCCCAGGAGCGGCCGTCTCTCCGAGCACCGAATAAACAACGAACCACAATAAAATCCCAATTAGACTCAACGCTACAATTCTTGAGAATTGCCTGTACGTTGGGCAGAAGGGGTACGGGCAGACTTTGTCCCACATCGGCGGTGACCACGAGGGATGCGGTGGTTCGTTGCTACGGCATTTCAGACAGAACGAGTACCACCAAGAGCTACAAGGAAAACACAGTTAATCATCAATTCATTTCGACGAAATCGATGCGAGGGCAACTTGAAATTACAACAGCTTCCACCAACTCATAAACCCTTTTGGTTGCATCTCATTGGGTTGGTAGCTAGTTGTAAGTTCAGATTGCCCTGTATGAAGAAGAAGCATTAATTCCGAGAGTGCAAGGGTGCTGCATACACATGGTGCGCACCTTAATGCGTGCAACATTGTTATATCACAATTGAGATTAACATCAGAGGGTGCAGGACAAGAGGGATGTATTCATTCGTTTTGGGGCGGATGCACGAAGAGAGGAATTGTTGCTGCGTGCTGCTTGCTTCGGGCGCGAGTATTTACAAATGCAAGTGAGACCAGCTTGTGCGCACAAAACGATGAAAGTTTTGCTCGCTGATGTGAGATACGTACGTAATTTTAGGTTTACAACACGGTAAGTTTCTGTCACAAAGTTATCAGTATTAAAAGTTCATCTATAACTGGTTGGTGGTTGTTTTTCGGATGGAGGATGCTTCAAAGTGCTTCAACTTACTTGTCATCATCGTCGACGATGTCCGAAAAACGGGTCTTCGAGTGCATCGATTCACCACTCATCGAGTGCACTGAATGTTTCTTCACACGCATCGAATCTCCATTTATATGTGGCTTATCTGAAAATACCACAAGTCTGTTGCAGAATTTTTTGTCATCATTTGCATGGGTGGTTTGATGGGACCATAGGTTCTCAGACCTCAATGAGAGAAGTATACAAATATTGTTGCAAAAACTTTTTAAAACTTAGTTCTAGTAAGTTCTGTTCATAACCATTTTGTTTATTGGATGTTTGGTTTCACTTTGCAGTGTTTTCCCAAACAAGAAAAACAGGACCAAAGAGCAGACCAATATTTACTTTCCAACGTGACTATTTTCCATCATGGGTAAACATCAACAGAAGTTTGCACTTTTTCAAACTTGCAAACCTCCAATATTTACATTGACAACATTCAGATGTCCCAGGTCAGTTGAAACACGAACCAAAATGTGATTGAAAAATTGATAAGCTTACCATCGTAGGTGTTGTAGATGGTGTGCACAGTGACATTGTTCCCATTGCTCTGGTTGTTCTCGTGGGCAGCGTGGGCGTTGTGCAGGATGGACTTCTTCCGGACTGGACCAACTTCAGCATGCTCGGATTGTGCAGAAACCTTTCGACTTCGAGGGGACTCGAAGCCCAGATTGTCGTGACCTCCACTTCCGACGACCACCAAGCCACCTCCATGATGCCCATGATGGTGGTTGTTCATCTGGTCCGTATGGGTCACAATGCTGACCTTTCGGCTGTTTGGTTGAGTGGTCACTGCATCTGTCGCCTCTGCGGACATGACTACCACTGAAAACGGAATTTCAAAGTTAGCAACATAACGAGATTCAAGAAAAAGTGTGAATATGAAGGGGCGGATTGATTGGCAGCATTGTTACCATTAGGTTTGCAATTTTCTGGGCAATGAGTTCAATTAGTTGTCACATTAGTTGTCCAATATGTTTGTTTATTGCCTTTGGGTAATTTTGATACCAAATTAGTCGAGTATGTAAATTGGAGTTAACAACGAGATTGAGGAATTTGATGGAGGATCTGATGTGTTGGTTGGAACGAATGGAAAATGGCAAATAATTGGCGAATCGCACGCTCAATTAAATATTATTAGAGATCGTTACATAAGTTCGTAAAAACATTAACTTCCTGTCGGGTTCGCACGTTTTTTGCAATGAAGGTACGATTCGTTTGTTGTGCAGTTATTTGTCGGGCAGTCACACGAACATTATTCGATCATGATTCACTTTAATTAGAGTTTTTGTTACATGGGAAGAATGCACTTTTAGTTAATTGCCTATTAGTCTCTCTTATTTCACGAAACTTATCAGATGCAATATTTTCAAGTATTTACAGTCAGCAAAACAATTAATTCGAAATAAACTCAATGCATTTCACATTTTCAACTGCTCCAATTTAAAAAGTTAATGCAACTTTTAATTGTTACATTTTTACATACAAAGCAACATGATAATTGTAACTACATACAATGTACAACTGAAAAATTGTTTGTAACTTTTAGGAATTGAAACAAATAGGCAATTTTTAACTACACTCTCCAATATGAAATCAAAGGAAAAATACATTGTCCAGCATTCATTAGAGTGGCAAATGACACCAACTGAGCAATTCAACAAGCGACCAACCGACAAACCAAATATGCCGCACGCCGATCGACAACAAAAAGTTTTTGTGATGAAATGCGGTGTTCAATTCGCCCGATTCCATTACACAAGCGTACAATGGTTTCAAATGTTTTACGATTGCAATTCGATTCAGTGCTCTCGATTTCGTTGCATTTCAACGTGCAGCATGCGATTTATTGCCAATATAAACTCACTCGATGAATTAAAATGTGATCAATCAGGCACACAATTTCAACTTACATTTTTCCTCCAATTTAGTGGAAAGATAAGAAGAAGAAGTTGCATTCGCTCGTTAGAGAATGTTGTTTTATGAAAACGATAACAAATAATTGACATAGAAACATAATAATTTTTTGCAATGGAGTTTTTGCTGTGTAGATTTAATTGGATTTTGCAAGTTATCATTGACTGGATAAAATAATTGGTTTTGTATTACTTTTAAGGATTTGAAAATTGTTTCAGTCTTATATATTTGTTGTATCGCAATGATAATTTGTTCAAAAGTGTTTGACCTTAAGCCCTCATAAATAATTACCTACAAACTCAAATTACCCAGCAAAAATAAGATAGTGTGTATAAAATTGAACAAATTTTGCAATGCTTCAAGTATCTTATCGCAAAGATATGTAAATTGCACCCATCCAAATATACTTTCAATATTTCAAATACAACATGAGGTTGTCATAAATATTAATTATAAGGATAATTATGACACATGATTAAATTTTAATTAACAACGATTTAATCAACTGTCAACCTGTTTGTACAAAACCTTGGATTAAATTGGACAGTGAAAAAATGAAAAAGTAATATGTTTTAACGTCCTTATAAAGTTTGATTAGAAATTTTTAAATTTCTACCCTGAAAGCTAGCAATTAATAACTTCAGTTGGATTTCTTAAACAACTAGTGTAATAATAACTCAATAACTTAAACTGGTGATGTAATAAGTCTAATTATGTAATGCAAACGTTGGAATTGAAGGCATTTGATTCGCGTTTGACTGGCGTTTATTCGAACAACTTTGAAATCACATTTCATGTCGATTGCTCAATGGGAAGTTGAAGTGCTATTTATGGGCATGCATGCAGACCAGGTAAAACGCATAGCATAATAGGAAATGCTCGACGTGATTGAAACGGACGGATAATAGAAGTCTGTTCGGTTGGTCGTTAATGTATCGAGTATTCGCGTCCAATATGATTCGATGAGATCCCATTTGGACGGACCGCTTGCGGTTGTCTTTTTTAATTGTAGCATGTCCGGCACAATGCGTTTTGCGATGTGACTGACATAAACGAGTTGCTGCCACCATATAAAGAACATCAGTATGTATGCATTATGTATTTTCATGCAGGTAATTAAACTTATCGACAGGTCGTTAGCACCTTGCCATCCAACACTTTTCTAATGTGCTTAATGAATGTTTTCAATGTTTCGTTATTGTCAACCTTAATGAATCACATCGATTGCTTTCTGGTCTTTCAATTTTGTACAAGTAATTGTTTTCTTAATTAAGAAGTCTTTGCAATTTGGGGATATTTTTGTAACCATGATAATGTTTTCAATGTAGATAATTACAGATAAAGATTATTGAATGGAACTAAGTGCTCAAACAACCTCAGTATTTTCATGGTGCCTTATAAACTCTTTGGTAACATTTTTGAGTTTTTCAAACTTAACTTCATTAAAGTTCAAAATATGTAAAAATTGTCAGAAACTTATAAATTTAATTTTCAGTTTATTTGTCCTCCAAGGAAAATATTTAATTGTAAAAAAGTTAAGACTCTTTTCCAAATTTGCAACTATTCAAATTGTTATTAAGAAGAAGACCCATCAAACAACAATTTGGGACCCGAACTCTTTGATGAATTGATCGCAGAAAAAACTATCAGTATTTAAAACTAGTGTGACCAGATTTGAATTTTCAAAAAGAAAATATGACAACTCTTAAAATGTATGTATTTGTTGTTGTTATTGTTGTTGATATTAGTGAATTTAGGTGAAACTCATATGGGTACCCATTAATGACTAACCAAAATACAAATAAATAAATTATTTTCATATTTTAACAACTATAATTTCACATTAGTGTTGATACATGTAACAATTGCAAAAACTAGCTCTGGAAAATTTTTGTTGACCAGCAATATGTTAAAATATTTAAATGTTGTAATGCGAATTAAACGAATTTTGGTAATTCTAATCTAAAACCATGCATTATTGGCATGTTAAATAACGAGCAAGGTTATCGAACGATTTCAGGTTCTAGTTTCCTGTCTGGTTTTTCGGGTTAAAAGTTTGTTATTGTTGATTACTTACTTCAAAATTTTAACGTATACAACGTACACATAATTATCTCAAAAAGTATTTTTCTGATAAAATACTTGAGGCACTTTCTTAAACTGTTTGTAAACAAAAAGTTTTGGAAGATTATTTGTCAAGAAATCATTACATTACTCATGTGTTTGTAATGATTTTGGAAATTCCAAAATTTGGTACCCTTTCAAGAAATATTCTTGTACTAATGATTTGGAATTAGAAACTAATTGAAAGTAACTAATAATAACTAAAAGTTATATTTTCGTGTGTTAATTTTCAAGTTAATGATGCAACAACAATTTTCAGAAGATGGCTATTAAAAATTTCTCTAATAATTAGGAATTTAAGGATTTTCCAATAAAAACTTTCATATTAATTGATAATGATTTTAAATTTCCAATAAAGAAGATTTGCAAACTAGAATTCAAATATATTTTGTTGAACTTTATAAACTCCAACTAAATTTTTAATAACATTGTGTCTCTTTCATTAACTGAATGCTTTCTCGTTTGTGTTTGAAGATAGTGATGTCTTATTATGTCCGATTATTTCATATCATTTCCTGTCATGTTATAATTCCATCGATCGAATATCGAAATCGTTTAAAAATTAATGAAAAATTTGCTTGACATTGTAGACACGTGTTTTTGTATTTCATTGAAGAAGCATTGAATCTACCGAAACATAATTATTAATGTACTTTTTCATTAATTTTTTTTTGTTAATTACTTAAATTACTAGTCTCAATTTACTATCCTTTTAATCTTGTTTCTTGAGTTTTGAAATGACATTTTCACCACAATTTTTGAAATGAATTAATCTCTTTTAAGAATAAACTTCCATGATGAGGATAAGTATAAAAAATGTTGAATAAGTTTTCTAATTTTTTATCAGAAAAGTTTCAACTTTATTATGATTCCCAAGTAATTTGAAAACAACTAATTTTGGGCATGTACACTCAAATTACTCATGCATAATGAGAATCAATCTATTTTAAGCCTCCATAAACTAGAACCAATATAATAGTACGCCACTAAATTACGCATCGTTTTCGTCTCACGCATAAATTATTCGCATATTTCAAACAAGCGTCCGCATATCTGCATATTGGTTACTCGAATTATTTATTGCCCTCTGTCGTGTTCATCATCGTTCGTACATGTAATGATGATATTCTGCGTCAGCAATGTGTTTGCGGTGATAACCAATTTTACAATATGTAATTAAAGCGGGCGGTATGTCAATAATGCAATAATGTATGCATGGTCTTAACCCTGAGACCACTTGCCATCGGTCACCTTCCGGTTTGTTGTGTTTTTATTCTCACCCAATCGTTGCATAATTTATGCTCGAGCTCATAATTGCAGTGGAAAACTCATGAGAAACTCAAAGAATGTTGATTGCACTCATTTGCAAATTTCGATTGCAAAATATTTGTAATTAGTTTTAGTTTTCAATTCTGATGTCATAGTATTTTTTAGTGCACTGTTAAAATAGTTAAAAACAGTTGTCATAATTATATATTGAACATAATCTTTTTGCAAAACTTTTAGCGAAACTTTTTTGGTGCTACGTTTCTCAAGAAAAATTGCAAACTTTTGTAGAATTACAAACAAAATTTATGATCTTATTTCATCAACACAAAAATGTGATTTTCACCATCCAATACTACAAAACATTACTCTTGCATTGCATTCATTGCAAACCAATAACAAAACAAAATAACAAACAATACGAAATTACCTTAAATATATCAACTTCAAAAACACACTTGCAGCAAATTCACAAAACGTGCTGTTGCATTCTTCAGCTCGTTGAGCACCAATTCAATTGTTAGAAACTGCACACTGCACAATTATTTATATCGAATAAGAATCCATCAATTAAATGCGCCACTATCGAGCGAAACGATGGAAAGCGTACTCGAGGAGGAACTCGAAGAGGAACTCTATGAAGAACTCGACGATGAAAAAAGAACACTTCTGTTATCTTCAAATTACATGCGGGATTTATGACCGAATGCAATTACACTCCTCGCACGTTTATCTATCGGCAATCAATCGGACACTGAGCGGATGTGTCGTCTGGTGGACGTCGTCCTCGTAGGCACTCGAATCTCTTTGATACGCGAACGGCACTGATTATCGCGAGGCACCTGTCGGCCGACTATATACGCGCCGTGCGATGTTGTTGTTGTTTGTTCTTGCGATTGTCGCGATGATCGACTGGACGCCGTCCTCGTCGGCGGTTCACCTGGTGCTCGTGGGCGCGACTTCCAACGCTATTGTCATCGTCAGGTGTGTGACAGCACTGACGCGCCGGTCGGCGTTTTGTGTTATCATTGGCGATGTGTGTTCGAGGCGAACATCGATGCCAAATCGTCGACAATGCATGCGATTTTGTTTTGGATGTCTCTTTCGTCGATTCCGATGTCGATGTCGTCGCTTCTAATCGCGCTCATTACGCACGACTCGACGTCTTTCATTAACGTATTGATGGTCGTTTACGGTTGCAATTATCGCCTGAATGCGTAATGCCTTCTGGGATTAATAATTTCTTCAATGAGCATGTAGTTTCATGGCTTTCAGTACTTCAGCGAAAAGTATTCACATACTGCTCATTTCCTTTGAACGTATTCGCATAATTGATGACTTCTTTGTGACTTTGCTTTATGAATTATTGAAGAATTTGAAATGCAAGTAATTTTAAGTTATCCTGTAATCATCCTCAAGATAATATTACAAATTGCAGAATTACTATCTGCAATAACATTGGTCATGGTTCCGAATCCTGTCCGAGATTCAGAAATAAACGAACTTGAAAAATAGGGTACCAAAAAATGCAAAATTTTCGCTTTTTTTCACTCTTTAACTGCGTATACCTTTTAAACGATTGCATCAATTAAACTAAAGTTGGAACCAAATTTTAGGTCTTGTTGAGCAGTTTTCAGAAATGTATGGTTTCATTATCTTTTCGCTATTGGAAGATCAGAAATCGCACTCAAAGAAAAAAATTGCAAAAAAAGTTTGTAGCGAAAAAAGCGTTATGAAATTCTTAAAATTGCTCGAGTTTTCAAAAATTTTCATATCTCCGAAACTAATGGACCGATTTTAATGATTCAAAGGGCATTTACCATATTTTGACGAAAAAATAACATTAGACATGGTCCCAAATCCCTGCGGGAATTGGAAATGCCGGAACCTAAAAAATAGGGTCACAAAAATGCAAAATTTTCGCTTTTTTTTCGCTCTTTAACTGCGTATAACTTTTAAATGGTTTTACCAATTAAACTAAAATTAGAACCAAATTGTAGGTCTTGATGAGTACTTTTCAAAAATCTATGGGTTTATGCCCTTTTGGCTCTTGGCAGGTCAGAAATCGCATTCGAAGAAAAAATTTGAAAAAAAAGTTTGTAGCGAATAAAGCGATATGAAATTCTTAAAATCGCTGGAGTTTTTAAAAATTTTCATATCTCCGAAACTAATGGACCGATTTTCATGATTAAAAGGGCATTTACCACATTTTGACGAAAAAATAACATTGGTCATGGTCCCAAATCTCTGCGGAAATTGGAAACACCGGAACCTAAAAAATGGGGTCACA
This sequence comes from Aleochara sp. GC000083, assembly GCA_030264555.1. Classification (NCBI taxonomy): domain Eukaryota; kingdom Metazoa; phylum Arthropoda; class Insecta; order Coleoptera; family Staphylinidae; genus Aleochara; species Aleochara sp. GC000083. The sequence goes on from JARJDZ010003228.1 coordinate 14,571, forward strand.
AAAATGCAAAATTTTCGCTTTTTTTTCGCTCTTTAACTGCGTATAACTTTTAAATGGTTTTACCAAGTAAACTAAAGTAAGAACCAAATGGTAGGTCTTGATGAGTACTTTCCAAAAATCTATGGGTTCATGCCCTTTTGGCTCTTGGCAGATCAGAAATCGCATTCGAAGAAAAAATTTGAAAAAAAAGTTTGTAGCGAAAAAAGCGATATGAAATTCTTAAAATTGCTCGAGTTTTCAAAAATTTCCATATCTCCGAAACTAATGGACCGATTTTCATTATTCAAAGGGCATTTACCATATTTTGACGAAAAAATAACATTGATTCCGGTCCCAAATCTGCCCGGGACTCAGAAATACCCGAACTTGACAAATGGGATACCAAAAATGCAAAATTTTCGCTTTTTTAATATATTTTTTCATTTTAACAATTTCAAACAAATTGTCGGATTTATGAATCCATAAAGAAGGAAAATTATTTTGCATAATATGATGACTTGTTTTTATAATTGGTTTCAAACGAGATTAGATAAGTATACAAATGATAGATAACTCAATATTTGAACTTTGCAAAAAAACTATTTTGAATAGTCTACAACATTTAAAAGACTGCATCCAATATATTTTTTTCTATCTATGCAATACTGATAAAACCCATGAATGTCTTTCCATATGTAGTATTTCCTGATACCAGAAATTTCCATTCAATTATGTTTTCATGCACACATAATATAACAATATTGTTAAATAATCATTGGGGTTTGAAGGTTACTTCAAATTCCATAATTTTTACACGATGAAATAAATAAACGAGAGGCAATAAAAAATCCCTTCAATTCAATTTTGCGGTGGTCCACAATTGCAATTTACTGACCTTATAATCATTGCAAACTGCATTTACGTCGTTTATTCAATTTTGTGTTTAAATTGATAAATTATGATAATAGATGAGAAGTCAGTGCTTATTTGAATGTTTTCTATTGCATTGACTCACAATTTCTGTGCACATACAAGTTTAACAGTAAATTACAAAATTTTCAAATGCGATTTTATTGCAAAATAATTTTTTTTTGCAAGAGTAGTTGTTTAAAGGCAAGTAATTGAAATTGCAATTGAAGTCTACAATCAAATGTTAAACTATATACGATTATAGCACCTAATGTGTTTGCTACTTGTATCAAATTTCACGACATGCAATATGACGTGTCGTTTAAATCAAAATCCTGCTTCAATTCGCAATCATTAAGTTTAACGTATTAAAGGATTGCATGCTTTGAAACAATCGTTTTGCAAACTGTGAAATGTTGCTATTTGATGAAGGTAATAACTGTAGACATTTTACACTTTAAATAAAGCGAGAAATTGCCAGCTTTTATGATTGGTACATGAGAATTGATTATTTTGTTAGTCTATCAAAAGAATTTAAATTATCAAAAAATTTGTGAGTAAATCTGCTATTGTAGATTTGTAGTTCATATAACATTTGTTATCATAACAAATCCTGCAATAATATTTATGATATTAGAACTAAACAAATAATGTTATCATTATTGGCTAACGTCAGACTTATTAAATAAATTTGAATCAGTTATTGCAGAGATTACCTATATTATCGAGACATTTCTCGATGCAATCGGATTTTAATATTTGTTTAAAGATTCAAATCTACAAAGTCAGCCTTTTGTGATTATTATTTACTTTAATGATGCAATAATACAAGTTAAATGGTTAATAATATGGAGTAAAACATGATTAAAACATTGCAAATACCATGTTTCGTTTACAAAATAGGAGAATTTGTGTGAAATCTACATTTAAAAAATTCATACCAAATATTTATGCAATTGGAAAAGTTATTTAAATTAATCCAATTTATATGAAATTCAAGAAAAATAAAATACAATTCAGTATCTTTCAAACTGTAAAAGATTCAAGTCGATATCTTTATTAGTTTAGAAGTTATAAATAGTTTACTGAAATTTTTCCTGCAAAATTTTGACCACAAAAATAAATTAATTATTTAAAAAAAATTTCGGTGTTTTTTGAAAAATCTAAAACTGCCAAAGCATAGCTGCATTCGTGCCCTTTAACTTGCTTTTTTAATCATCAAAATCGGTCAAGTAGTTTTTGAGTTACATTGAAAACAATCCTTATGGGAATTTACATGGGATTTTTCTGAAGCGAGAAACGGACTACGATATTAAAACCGGAAAGTGCCCACGAAAATCCATGATGGTGGCTCTCATTTGATTTACATTGCGGTTGCTAAGGTTAAAAGTCGCATCTTTGGTCTTCCTTAGCAACCACCTTAAGCGACATGAAAAATTCAATTTTAGTCGAAATGAGCTATTTTTCTTACCACATTTTCGTTAATATCTCGGAAACGAGTGATCCGAATGATTTCAAATCTTCAGGGATTGTTTATTATATATCCGTGGACATATTTAGAGATTTGCATCACTAGAAATCAATTTGTTTATAAATTATTAATGTTTAAATGTAATAATTATAAATTTGTCCAAGTTTCAATTGGAATATCTCGAAAACGGCTCGACCGATTTTCACCAAATTTGGAATATAAGCTAGCAATACTAAATTAATATATATAGTGGGGGTGGAGGTGCTGTGAAGTACCCGGGGGCGGCACTTTACTATACATAAAAATTAAAAAAATATAGATATGTTATAGAATTTTCCAATAAATGTTGATCAAATTTTTTATGTGCATTAAATAGGACAAGGTGGGAAATGTTGCGGGGGTGGCATAGTCCCAACACATGAGGGGGCGGCAGAAAATTTTGCTTAAAAATATTTTTTTTTCAAAAGATGATTTTTTTAAGTAATGCTAACCATACTCGCAGGGCACGGGTAATACGACGGGAAGTAAAGCCTCCGTTGCGTCTAAACTAATTGGGGGCGGCTCTATAAACCTTTTGGGGGCGGCAATTTCTTATGTAACGTTTCTTCATATCTCGAAAACTACTGAACCGATTTGAATGATTTAAACGACATTTTTTAAGGTTCATAAACGTCATTGTATTATTATTTCCACTTGTATGGAATTTAAAAATGTATAAAATTTTATCCGTGAGTGCATCCGGTACATTAAACTTCCGATAACATCATGGAAGTTAATGAATAATCTATATAACTCAATGAATTGCATTAATTATCACAAATTTACACCTAATCTGGTTGTAATCGATTGTAGTTTTGATTACACACTAAAACAATACCAGTCAATAAAAGTTAAGTACCACATTCGATCCAGTTAAGTCATTTATCAAAAACGATGATCTCGATGTAATAAATTGAGTGCACTGTCTACTCAATATTTGAATTTCGACTTATCGTAATGAACATCTAATAGAAATCACTCTGTTTATGATAATTTTTCGGCATGCATTTGTAAATGATCGAATTCACGTGCTTTTGTTTACGTCTATGGCTGGCGTTTGAAAATGTGAAACGTAAATCAGCATTTAGTATCAAGTCACGAGTTTTGTGCGGCCATGACAAAATCATTAGTACGATTATTATTAGCTAATCATTGAAGGCGCATCGTGTATTTTTTGTATGGTAGAAGGTTCTGTTCGTTCGTCGACATTTGCTGCTTGTTACACAGAGATGATAGCACAAGAACAAAACGATGTTACCAAAAAGCCGACAATGAGAACGACAACAATTGTCGCATGTGACTTGAATTTATTAAATATGAATGGACGGATGCGTGATCTATGAATTTGTAATGTTTATTTGTTGCTACATTGATGCGTTAATTGGATTAACATTCATTAAAATTAATTTGGACGCATATTTTTCGATTGTTTTACAAAGTTTGCTTCATTGAAAAATATAGGAATATTTTAGAATTTTCTAGTTTGAATAGTAATTAATCAATATTTTAATTGTTGGGTCATCAAAAATACTTCAATGAGAAATAAAAATAATGATTTGGCATTGAATAAAAATTGGATCGATTCCAAGAAGTAAAATATTAATTAAGTATTCTTAATATCACTTTACAAATTATTTCAGATGACCCCAATGAATTTATTATTCTGTAATAACATCCCTTGACATATTAATTGATAATTTAAGTTAATTTTGCTTTTTGTGTTTTAAATTTGCAACTAAAATTTTGTTTTAATTTCATAAAAATAAGTAATGAACTAAGTTTTAAAACTTTATGAAACAAAGTAAACTCACCTTTTGGAATATTTCCAGCCATTTTAACAAGGATTCCCTTATTTTTCCCATCCTTACTCTCCTTACGTTTATTAAACATTGTAGCAACACAAAATACAAAATAAGTTTGTCCAATCCAACCCGATAACTACACAAAACTATTTGTACAATTCGCGTTTGACATTCTTAAATGCTGATAGCCAGAACCCAAACGCAAAAAAACTTGTTTATCAATATAATGATACGTTATAATATGCTCATCTATAATAAAGCAAAAATGTTGGATTCCTTATCGCAGCGATAAAATCTCCAATAATTCAATTATCTTCAAAGCACTTGAACTAAATTAAAAATCTCAGTATGAGCACTCAAATCATCTACTTTTTCTACAAACTTAAAATGAAATTTTTGTTTATTTACTCGTGGAAAGTTTCGTACACTAGTGACGAAATAGAGACATTGCAGATCGACTTAAGGCCGTGATAAAAATGCTCTCGTTAGCAAAGTGTTTGCTTTGCTAAAAGTGAGATCCCACTTTTTGCGACGACACAGGAACTAGCAACTAAACATTAAGTCTACTTAAATCAATTGCTGTCTTCAACTTTTATCTTGAGTGTGTATTGTTTGATTGCAAACGTACGCATGTATCTCGTTTAGTGCTTAATGAATTAATAAACGCAATTTGATGCAATTTTGCAATTTGTTTTCGCATCTGATGTATGCAAATTATTTGAATGGTCGTTAAGAAGAGAGAGGGTCATGGAAAATTTTATTCGCGAAGTTAAAATGAGTTAAAATTTAAGGGTGAATAGATAACATTTATTTGAGTATAATTTTTGATGCTCAGGGTGAAATGTAATTGGATGAAGCTCTTATATTGGTTTAATGCACATTACGGATTATAAAGTTTATCAGGTAATTTTAATTAACCCTCTAATTATTTCATTCAATATTTACGACTGGATTTATTTTCTCGTTGCTTCATGCGCACATTCATAATAACTTTTGCGTGCACCGCTCATAAATGTAAATGCTAATATTTTAGCGTGAATGTTAATTATTCATTTTGTTTGTCAGAGATATTGCATTATTTATTTATTTATTATTTGTTCTGTAATGTTCGTATTATGCGGTCGAAATTTGATGTGCAGATACATAAATATTGTATACATTTGTTATTGAAGTTTGTTTGAATATTTCTGCAACTTTTGTAATCAAATTTTTACACATAATAACAAAGACTTTAATTTCAAAAATAAAATTCTAAATTAGTAAAATGTCTGAAATTTTCAGAATATGAAATAAGTTTCTTTTGCTATTAATTTTATTCAGAAAATCATTTGGTAATCTTCATAATAATGCAAATTTTAACAAAACAATAAATAATATTTATTTTCAGCAAAGTACTTTCTTGAAAATATTTTCATTGAATTTTTTACTAGAAAGACATTTAGAAAATGTATAAAATGAAAAGTTTTTAGCAGTTATTCTTGAATTTTTTGAGGATATCATCAAACAAATTTATGAAAAGAAAAGATTTTTAGCATATAGTCTTAATTTTTTTTGATTGCTGGATACTTTGATACTTTTAGGTTTCTCTTAAATTGACTTCAAAATTTTCTTGACTCAATAAATTTATTTAAAAAATATTCGGGTAATCTTCATCGAAAAGTAAATTTCAAAGAAATAATAGATAAGATTGAAGATATTTTCAATGGATTTTTCCAAAAAATCTATGCCAAAGAAAAGATTTTAGCAGTTACTCTAGAAACTTTCTTGAATGATGGATGATATCATCAAGATGATATACAATAATATATTTTGCAATAACCGAATTAATTGTGCAAACATTTGATCATGCCACCCATCCATCACTTAATGGATGTCATCTTTGAATGCCGAATGGTGTTTGTCACATTGATTTCCAAATATTTAACACCACTTTGTTGGATTCGATTAGCAATTCGTTCATAATTGAGTTATACCTAGGCGTCTCTTCAACAATGAGACTCTTTTCACACTTATGACACTTCGAGTGCTAAATGAATCTCATCACAATGCTTAAGGATTCTCTAGACACTTTTATACAAATGAAGACATTTCTATGAAGGCAAAATTCAAAATATTCCCTGAAAGTTTCCAAATTGAAGCAAACTTAACTAAAGATGCAGAACGAGTTTTATTTGTTCATCCTTAAAGGTAACTTTAATGCCTTCTTCTTCAGATGGACCAAGATAACTCCAAACTAAGATGGTTTCAGGACTATCTACTCTTAAAACTAATTACACATAATTTAGACTTTTATTGTGCCAAGAATAAATTCCACTTCAGGAGAACTTTCATGGGAGGAAAACGTGTGAAAGAAGGTGAAGAACACAAGATTTTATTAGGGTTGTTCGCAAGTTCTTTCTTCTCTTGGAAAATTGTGTGACAGTGTTTCTAATTTCAAGTCTAGGAAAGTGAAGATAAATTGTTTGGAAAAATCACTTATTTTAAGTACAAAAAATTGTCTGGTAAATAATCAGAATATGGAAACTCGAGGTAATCTGTATTTGAACAAAGTAGTTTTAGTTATAAGTATGAATATGAAGTTATCCAGTTGTAAAACGATTGAAATTTGTATGCAGGTCAGACAATGTCACCAAATTAGGCATAATTTTCTGACATAACTTGAAAGACATAACTCGTACATACGTTCCTTCGCATTTAACAATTTGCACATTCATTCACAGGATGTTCCCACAATCCTGCCATTCTTGCACCGATCGCGTACGTTCGCGAACAATAAATTTTCGCACTGTAGTGTTTTCCTTCTGCCCACAAATTCAATTTGCGCTCATTTGGAATGCATTTGTTCGTCGCCAAATAAGCACCAACAAGTTATTAGCGACACAATCACGTGACATCCTGCATGATGTACCAACTCATTGTAACAACACTGATATACAATTTTTATTGTGCCATTATTGCTTTTGAAAAGTGTGCGAGATTCCTCGAAGCCATTCATTCAATCACCCTCGGTTTCTTCCATAAACCTGGCAACTTATCGTTATTTTTCCGAATGGAATTGAAGGAATGTTCTCCATCAATCGTTTATGTGTGTCAATGTCAAGGCAAGAGTTAAGATTACCAGCGCGGTGATTATTGCATTAAAAGGCACTTAAGTCTTGTTTGCTGAATTTATTGTGACGTTTAGTGGAGCAATGCCAGGTTTGTTTACACTTTGTCCGCTGATTGGATGCATTTTCGAGTGGCATTCGTGGTTTATCAGTCGCAGATAGTTTCGAATATGCGGGCGACTGATTGTGTACGAAAGAATTTATTATTTGTTATATAAAAATAGCCTGAAGGCGAAAATACGTTCAGGGCATATTTTTCGCCTCTATGCAAACGGAATGTCTATCAATTGGAATTGGAAATTTCAAATATTTAGCACTAATTGCGTCAATCCTTGGACTGATGATACGTTATCAATTGTGATTATTCATATTGTCTTACTTTGTATTTTAATTTCCACATAATTTGTTCTAGAAATTTGACTTACAACTATAACTCGATAGTTTTAGTCCTCATTTTGTAGCAGTTTTTCGTTTGGAAATCTCCGGCAAGATGTCCTAGTTTTACTACTTCTTCAAGAGTCCACTTGAAATTGATCAATACTTGCATGCATTTTCTTGCTTTGAGTACGTGATCTGAATCACAGACTTTCTGGAAGTTGGTCAAATGCTATCAGGGGAAAGATAAAAATTAAGACATCGAGTTTTCACTTTGTTATCAAATTTAAGTTCAAGATTTCATTTATAGAACAAACAGTTGTTCATTGCTCTTTCTTCTACTACAGAAATGTAGTCTTCGAAAAATACTCAAATGACTTGTTGAAAATATAGATTATTAATTTGAATTCCATCATTAAAATACCAAAAAATTTGTAAATTACCTATTTTGCAATATCTCAAACTATTTGTTGAAAATAACAAAGAATATATGAATTGTTGACATGTTTTCGATAAGAGAACTTGTGCTTTTGAATTTTCCCTTTCATAAATACAAATACTACTCTAGATAATTCTAATTACAACGACAAACTTACCTCGAAAAATTCCCGTTCGCATTCTTCATTTTCCACGAGTCCTGAAAATGAGTAAAATTCATCGACGATCTATAAATAAACATGTATATAATAACGTATTTATTGTGATAACCATAATAGTTTTGAGTAAAACAATAATATCTCATTAGTTAATAATGATTTCTGACCAATGACATCGATAAATTGTTTGCAGTGAAAACAACAAAATCTGCAAGAGTCGTTTCCCATCCATGTATCCCATATCACTTAATTAATTAATTAATTAATTCCTCGATTTCGCATTCAATTCAATTCAATTCACTTAATTCTCGTATGTATTTACCTAGTTCATCGATGCGCAATGCATAAATTCAGTTTTTAAACAAAACATTCGATTAATGGAACAATTATAATTAGAGAAACAAACGCAGAATTTATTTAGTTTTCAAGTTTCATGTGCACACAATTGTTGAACACAATGTTTCCGTTCAATTCCGGCATTGATTTCAATGTTGTCCCTTCTTGAAGTTACCATCTATTGATGGATTTCTTAGGCGATGATTTGAGAGCTTTCAAAATGAGCTCGTTTTAAAAGTTACACAAATGTAAAATTTTTTCTTCGCACAACGTCGGATTTACTTCCGGATTTTAATTAGTGTTTGATTAGTGGATTATAATGATGCGTTGGCAGTAAATTTGTACATTGTCTGCATGCTGTTAACGAACGATCCGCTCCCACAAACACAATATTTGTTGATTGTCTTGTATGCTTCATTAATTCGCACATGTATCGCGCACGCTCGCAGAAATTTCCATTATTAGTGAACGAGTAAATAGGAAAAATGTAACTTTCAATTCGTTATAAGTTAGTGGAAGCAAACTCAATTCCATTTCATCTTCATCATCATCATGTATCTTCAGCATGATGACCTCTTCCTGTAGGAATAAAGATGGGAATGCGGCCCAATTCTTCGATACGAAATCACAGTACGTTTTATTTGACTAGTTTTGATTCGCTTCTAAACGGAAATCTCTTGTATCTGGACGCGCTTCTTCATCGTTCCCGGAGTCGTGGGTGCATTCCGCAGAATCCCCTGGTTATTACACGATGGCGGCATATTCTTCGGCGGAGGCGGAGGTTCCGGTATTCCAGGACTCGTCATCACCACCTCATTACCATTATTCGTGGTACCACTTGACCCATTTCCGGTGGGCATCGTCTGCGTGTCCTGCGAGGTCATCGTCGGCGGCGAAGCAGCAATCATCGCCGAACTCGTCACATCCGGTGGTTGGTGATGATGGTGGTGATGATGGTCCGGCCGTTTCACTCCCGAAGGTGGTGACGCCTGAAACTCCTGAAGTGGTAACTGAGTCATCTGGACGTCTGCAAGTGACCGTTTCTCGACGTATTGCTGGGCGCTGTACTCGCCGATGAAGTTCCCGAGGGACTCTTTGCTGAGGTCGTACTTTCCGCTGACACCCACGACACTGCCGCCTCCACGATGGTCGAACATGTGCTTCGAGTCGAAGCCGGTGTCACCTGAAGACGTGGAGCATGTGGCTGCTTCGAGTTCTTCCTGTTTGCGTCGCTTGGAGCGACCTCGGTCACGCTGGTGGTAGATCCCGGCGAAGATGAGGATGTTGAGGAGCAGAAGGAAGCAGCCCACGGCGATGGTGACGATGAGGGCTGTCGTGTAGCTTTGGTAATGACTCGAAGCCAACTTTCGAAGGAGGGTGTTCTTCGTGTGTTGGTTCTGTTGCTGTTGGATTACGTAGCTGTTGTTTGGTGGGCACTCGGTGGTTGTGGCTTGCAGAGCTGTGTCTGATTTGGGTGGTGGTGGTGTTGCAACCGTCGACTGGATGCTGGGTCGTGGGCTTGTCGTTGGAGGTGGTTGAGCTGCAGCGATGTAGGATGGTTTCTGCATTGTCAGTTCACGTACAGAACCTGGAAATGATATAAATATCAACTTGATGTCTTATTTTATGGTCCATCCTCATCATCTTTACTATTTTACCACTTTTTCCTCAAGAAATTTGCAGATATTTATGTCTAGTCTCATAATATTTGAAAAATACAAGAAGTAAAGATGAAGATGATAGTTGAAACAGCAAATTCTTAAAAACTAGTGAGTGTGTTGATATCTTCAGCAACTCCATTTCTTCTTTTTTTCTTCAGCTCTGATTTAAACCGATCTCTTTGTAACCTCAAGAATTGGAATCCATTACATGAACGTGAAGGTAATTAGCGAACATTTACGGGCATTTGCATTCGACAAAGGGATGTTAGATGAAGCGACCTCAATGAACCCTTTCCGATCGAATTGGTTCTGACCATCGAGCAATTAATTCCGTCGAAGATTTCTGACCACGATTGCGGTGCTTTGATGTTTATCGTGCGGTTCTTTTCGTTCGGCCAATATGGGCGCACAATTCCCAGCCGCGAATAATAAAATCCGGAGCTCTTGCTGGAATTGTTTACAGTCAATTACGTCCTCGACTTACCATCGTAGTACTGCTCGCCCTCCTCTTGGAAATGATGATGCCTCATAGATATGTCGTCGCTCTCCCCAGGCCGGTGCAATTGCGGTATTAAATTCAACCACAGCGACATTTTGTGACCACGGTAATGATTCCTCATTTCCGCTTTATTTCCTGTTGTAAAATATACAGAATGTAGAACATTTCATTTCATTTGCAGCCCTCCCAGCATGCAGCATTTAGATGATTCCTGCTGGTGCATTGCAGAATTTCAATTTGGCTTCAGATCATTTCATACTTTTTCAAATGTTCTTTAACACTTCGTTCTATTAAAATATTTGATTAGGAAGTTTTATGAGAAGAGTGTTTTTTATGCTCTTGAATTTATGATCTTTGAAATTTTTTTGTCCAAAATTAAAATTAATTCTTGGTGGATACAGAATTTACCATTTCTTTCATGAATAGTTTTGGTTTGATTTCTGGCCAAAATTACATTTGGTCGATTCAGAATTTAGAATATTGTTAAAATACTGTCAAACTGTTTTCTAAACTTTTTCTTGATTTTAGGGTTTGGAAACAATAAGGAATTTGTTGATATTCTCTTTTACAGAATAACAAATAAGGAAATTATCATAAATTTTGGACAGTGTTATAAAAATAATAATATAAAAATAATTAAAACAAGCTCTTACTGATTATCAAACATTCATTTCTGATTTTTACGTTGTCAAATCTCTAGTTATTAAATTATAATCTGATATTAATCTGTATTAAGTTCATGACGTAAATGAGATGATAAACATCTCATAATTCATAAATTTTTGACCATAATCACTAATTCCAGGCATTTAATTTGTAAATGATAAAATCGATGATATTAATCCTCATATTTCAAAATGATAAATATTTGTAAACAATATTACTTTTTATCATTTCATTTCCTATATTCAAATTCTATATCCTACCCAAACCGAAACCACATTATTCTTTTCCAAATTCCTTTTTATTAAATCCTAAATTTTGAAATTTTTAATTTCCAAATATCAAGTGATACTTTTCAAGAAAGTCAGGTTACAATCATTTCTGGAAAAGGATATCAACTAAATGCACAATAAAAATGAAGAAGCAATCCTTGCACTTCTTGAATTCACTGATATCACCATCTTTGGCAAAAATTTTCGGATCGTTATTGTTCCAACATTGGCATGGTGTTCGCATCGGGTGAAATTGTTCGCGTAGCTAAATGCCAAAAAACTTGTAATGAAATTTATTTTTTGGCACGAAAATCCGTGTTTTCCTGCATCAATATTTTTCATTTATTAATTCTTTTCTAGCCGCTGTATGAAGTTATGCTGCCAGTGAAACCAACACAGAACGAGCGTATAAAAGAGAAAAACAACAACATGAAACTTTGAGAACAAACAAAAATAATGTGTAAACTGACGAACTTTATAAAATATTTGTGTGTTGTTGATTTACACGCGCAAATTGTTCATAAAGTTTGGTTTACTCTCTGAAATATAAATAACCATAAACAATTTTAAATTATCAATTTGTCCTTTTTAAGAATAAAATACTTAATTTCAAATTTTAAGAATAATACTTTTACTTTAAATTTAAGAACAAAAGCATGAGCAAAATCATGTTTCTAAATTTATTATCTTTTTAAGAAAATCTTTGCCAGGAAATATTTTCTTGTATTTGGTAATTAAAAACAATGATGGGTAGAAATAAAACTCAACAATTAATTAGTACGTTTATCATTTAAACTTCAATGAAATTGATTGTGAAAGCTTGAGGTCGTTTTAATTAATCGAAAAGAAATATGAGGACATTGAGGACACATTGGAACGCTTCAAGGGATATCATAACTTGGAGAGGAGGAATGATAGGTAGTATTAGTCACATTAATCAGGGCGCTCAAAAGGCTTGATATTAAAAATGCCTCAGGCTTTGCAATTTATGACCTGGCCGATTCTTGAAGCGTATCGAAATGAAGACATTTTTATATTACGCCATTAATGCAATCCGTTACCATCTCTTGCACTTTTATTACTTAAAGAATCGATTTCTCCCATAATATTACCCAAAGACCTTAAAACTAATCAAATCAAAATTAAAAATTAAGAAAATTCAATTCTCAAATATCCAGAATTTTAAACAAAATATTTTAGTTCTTTAAGTCCTTTAAGTACTTTTGGACCAATACTAAATCACGTTAACGAATCGAAACAAAAACATAACAAGAATATTTATGTAGCAGTCGCTTTTATGTATAGCAACTGAAGAGTCTAAATGGTAATCCAACTAAATTGCAGATTGTCGCTTGGCTCAGATTTATTTTTCGTTAAGGACGTTATTTAGGCTCTCGCTGGATGAGTTCACTTGAGCCGTGGAAAAACATGGCGCACACGACTAAAACAACACGAAGCGTATTTATACGTCATCGCATCTATCATGAGAGCTTTTCGCGGTTGGTTTCGGCGAAGATCCTGGCGGCCATGGCCGTTGCCGGCGCCATTAACGCGTCGGAGGGGCGATGGTACCAGCGTGGGGCACGCAGCCAGCACCCAGCGACATCCGGTTGATTAAGTGGTGAGATGCTGGGCAAGCGAAACTAATTGATAGCGACGTTATGCGTTTGCATAAATTACGTGGAGCGGCGGCGTTTTGGCGTCGGAGGTGGCAATGTTTGGGGCTGGCGATGGCAGTCCTCCGGTTCAAACTGAACAGCGGGACCACTCCACAGCCATCGGCTTACTTCTTGCTTTCAGCCATTAAGTCCTTCATATTTGTGCGGTGAGGACGATCCATTACTTTTACGTATTGTTCTCGACCGTTGGATCGGATGCGCTCACACGCGCTCCCGAATTCCCGAATTTTACGTGGGATTCGAACGGAATAGGTGAATGATGTTGAGGCTGGATTTTCGACGCATTTCTCTGGAGAAAAGCGGCCCCCTTCAGTGATTGCATCTTATTTCACCACGAAGCCATTTATTTCGCGTGCGTTTCCCGCCGCTTTCCATCATTAATTTATGAAAGTGCTCGCCAAAGTGGGTGTTTAATCATGTTTTTAATTAAATTAGCTTGCTCGTGATTTATGAGCTTCAGTGTTTTTTTTTGATCAAAGTGAAAATAATTAACAGGATTCTCGGACTTAAGTGTAAGAGGTTCCTTTTCAGGAGTCTAATCAAGATTTATAAGGATAATACATTATTCCACATTTTTCTTAGAGTTTATATTAACTATTAACAACTACGATAGCCATATAAACATAAATGTTAGCTAAGCCGATGAATTAATGAAGTTGTGCAAATTTGGATGGGACTAGTTGAAAGTATGTTACATTTACAATAAAATGGTCTTGGAATGATTTAAATCGGCCTACTAGTTTTAGAGATAACATTGAAGAAATATGCGCGGTACATAAAAAATTTAATGTTAAGCAAGTTGACGACAAGGCCAATAGCATTTCCGGTCGGAAATTTGCAAATCCAAGAACACCAATCGAAAGTACATTAAATTACCTATAAAATGGACTTTGGACCATTTGGATTGGACTTCCGGTACCGAGATAATATCCAAAATATTAAAAAGTAATGATTATTATGTCTAGGCAAATTGACGACAATACCAATAGCATTTCTAGATTGAATTTTGTATATCTCCAAACGACATTCGAAAGTACATTAAATTTCCAATAAAATAGTCTTTGAATTTTCCTTATCGGCCCATTACTTCCCGAGAAAATATAAGAAGAAAATAGTATTCAAAAATATTAATGATAGGAAATTGTAATCTAAGAAATAATGGTTTTATCGTCTCAATATGCAAATATCTAAATATTTTTTGAATGAACATTAAATTTTAACTAAAATAGACTTCAAATCCGTCAACTCCGGCATCCATTTGAAGAGAAATCATTATAATAGGCAAGTTAAAGATTAGGCAACTTCACCTCAAAGGAAGTGGCACTTCGAGGTCGAAGTTTGAAAATGTCTAAACGGTAGTTGAAAGTATATTAAATTTCTAATAAATTGCTGTTTGAATCATTCGGATCGGACTTCTAGTTTCCAAGATATTAGAAAACATAGAAAACTGGCAATAAAAAATTATTATGTTGAGTAAGTTGACGACAAGGCCAATAGCATTTCTAGATGGAATTTTACAAATCTGAAATCGCCAATCGAAAGTACATTAAATTACCTATAAAATAGACTTTGATCCATACGGATTGGACTTCCGGTAACAAAATAGCACGGTAAAGATGATAAAATAATGATCATTATGTCTATGTAAATTGACGACAATACCAATAGCATTTCTAGGCAGAATTTTGAATATCTCTAAACGGCATTCGAAAGTAAATTAAATTTCCAATTAAACAGTCTTTGAACCATTCAATTCGGATCATTAGTTCCCGAGAAATTAAAAGCGGAAAATAGTGAACAAAAAATATGAATGTTAGAAAATTGTCATCAAGGAAAATTGTGTTTTACCGTCGAAATTTAAGAATATCTTAACGCTGATTGAAAATACAATAATTTTTTTGAAAAATAGTTTGGAAAATAGTAGCAAAATAACAAAAAACTAAAATAAAAAATTGCGAATTGGTAAATTCAAAGGATTTAGCTGAACATAATAAAATTTGTCTTCTCGTTATCAGGTATATATAACAGTGTATAATTCATTTCCAGCAGCGACAATGTAATCCTAGTTTAATGCACATTTTCATATCCGCTTACGAAATAAATCTCCAACATTCAACTTATCTCAATCGCCCTCAAATAATTTATCACCCATTGCATTGCACCGTAAATAATTCCAGGAGTAATCCGGGAAAATTCACACTCAAACATTTCAAAGTAATACAATAAATTCATTTTATTCTGTATCATTATTTTGTTATATGGCTTTTTGAATATAATAAAAATGCATTGCATGCAATGAATGCACTGAAATTAGTGACTGAAAATTCTGCACATCTCACCTCCCATAATTCATTGTTAGATAAACGAACCTTTCCTTCTTTTCGTATTCTTTTTGCAGCAACAACACAAACTAGCACGACTACAACAAATCACGAAGCCAACATACCAAACAATACGCGTGTTGTCCTGACAATGAAAGAATGAGATTAATCACAATATAGAAACTTTTTTTTGCGACTGCCCCGTCTGCGTTGGTGCGCTTTGTTTCTGCTTCGTTACGGCCTTTCATCATTTCGCTGGCGTTATTAGTGGTTTATTCTTCTTTGATTTCGATTTGGATTTTCGTGCCCCAGTGCGCGCTGCTTTTTCCATCGGGTGAAACGTCACGAATTCATCAATACCGAAAGCATCGTGTTTACTCCCTCGTGCCTATTTCGCATATTTTACCTTGTCCAATTTGCTACCTTTGTTCTGGACCACGCATTCTGGATGTACAGGAGTCTGCCTTCCAGGCAACCGCATTTTGAGGAGTGGGGACAGGAAATGTCTGATGAAAAGTGTAATTAGAATGAAAACCATTCATCACCAGACGCCGTCATGCTTGAATCATTTCACAATTTTACGATGGATTACATTTTCATTTAAGATAGTTACGGCTTGCGTTTTGACATCCCAACATTTGCAATGTTGGAAAATGCGGATTTTCTTCAGCTTTTACTTCCTTCATGTCTAATTCTTACCATTAACATTTTTAATTAAGATAGATGCATTTTTATGGCAAAGTTTTTGTAAATATTTTGTTGAATTGTTGTAAAATTTGCGAAGAACTGATTGGTTCTTGGACCATTATATAATTAAATATATTAAAGTATTTTAGAAAGCAATGAGAAATTCTGCTTTTGCCCAGAGAGAAATTTTTGCAATTACATTTTTTTGCAAATTAATGAAATTTGAAATTATATTTACCTATCTCCAGGTAGAGTTGATTGATTGTATCGTATGTGTCCCAAAAGGGCGCATTCACATCCTCCATGTTGTTCATATCGTTTGGATCTCTTCGTAAATTGCTGGATGTTTGTGCCGCACCATTCGGATCTCTGCGAAATTAATAGAGAGCCATTAAAACTGATTTCTATCTGATCGCAGAAATGCGAACATAAAGCGTGAACATCCTTTGATGTTCCATATTAAAAGTACTTCTTTGAAAGAAACGTATTGAATTCATATATAAAGTAGAACACTGAAGCATAAAAGCGACTGATTATACAGAAGATACGTATCTTTACTCTTTGATATAACTAAATATATTTCCCCATGATATACTGTGGAATTTATCCTTTTTGTCAAATGAAGTATTTCGAAAATGTATCATTGGTATTTCTTGAAAAGAAAAAAAATGTTGCCAATTCTTTTTGGTATTGATAGGAAGACACTGTTTACAGATTGGAGGACGTTTAAATATGTGCGAATCGCAGATAAATTGATACAATCGCCAGGACAATGGAAATAAACGTCGAGGAAATGCGAGAAGGTGGCAAACATTTGCGAGAATTGCGTGTGATAAAGACAATGACAAAGATGACGCGCATTTGTTGCGAGCGCCATTCGTTCGGCAGGCGGTAACATAATGAACAGGAAGACAAACAACCAAATAAGGAGACATGACACAATGGGGCAAAAAGGAAACAACGGGAAAAAAGGGAAAAGTAAATATACCCAGAGATAAATAAGAAGGAAGAGGAGCAGATATGAAATGGACGAGGAACAAAAGCGAGAGGGATGTAAGAAATTGGACGAAAAAATGATATGTGTGGGGAAACTGGTCGAATATTTGCTCTTTATAAAGATGGCGAATGGAAGAGAAATCTCTTCGTTGTACATGAATGGAAGACGAAGGATTCCTTCATTTGTCTATGGATGACACACATTGTATCGACAGAAAGGGCATCTTACGATGCAATTTTATCATGTTTTGTTCGATTAATTGAGAGACGTATACAGATTTTTTCTGGGCGATATTGGGTTTATAAGAAGGACCATTTTTCAGGATAATATCAATGATTGTGAATGTAATTTCAAGATTTCAAGATAATTCTAGGTTATTAATCATAAATGTGGTTGCTGATGGTACTCCAGAGAATCCTTCATGAGATAATAAGGGTATAAATAGTGACCCTTATATCTAATAGTATTTACGACAATACCAATAGCATTTCCAGTCGGAATTTTGTAAATCTCTAAAAAGCATTTGAAAGTATATTAAATTTCCAAGAAAATGCCACCTGAGTTATTTTTATAGGACCCCTACTTACCGAGAAACTGCTAACAGAAAATCGACCACAAATAATTGGAAAAGGGTAATTGAAAATAATCATTTTAGGCTGAATTGACGACAATACCAATAGCATTTCGAGATGGGATTTTGCAAATGTCTAAAGGTCTATCAAATGTATATTTAATTAGCTATAAAATAAGCCAATTACCATTCAAATTGGACTCCCGGTTACGAGGTAACAAGTAAAGGAGTAACTAATTGTGATCTTTACGTCTAATCAACTTGACGACAATACCAATAGCATTTCTGGACGGAATTTTGTAAATCTCTAAACGGCATTTGAAAGTACATTAAATTTGCAATAAAATGCTGCCTCAATCATTTTGATAGGACCTCTACTTACCGAGAAACTGCGGACAGAAAATTCCTAACAAAAAATACGAAAAAGGATAATAGAAAATCATCATTTTAGACTGAATTGACGACAATACCAATAGGATTTCTAGATGGAATATTTTAAATGTCTAAACGCCAATCGAAAGTACATTAAATTATCTATAAAATAAGCTATGAACCATTCGGATTGGACTTCCGGTTCTGAGATAACACGTAAAGGAGTAACTAATTATGATCCTTATGTCTAATCAAATTGACGACAATACCAATAGCATTTCCAATCGGAATATTGTAAATGTTTAAGAAGTATTTGAAAGTGGATTAAATTTACAATAAAATGGTGGCAGAATCATTTATATAGGACTTCAACTTACAGAGAAACTGCTGAGGGAAAATTGATAACAAAAAGTAGGAAAAAGGGTAATAGAAAGTTATCATTTTAGGATGAGTTGACGACAATACCAATAGCATTTCTAGATGGAATTTTGCAAATGTCTAAACGCCAATCGAAATTACATTAAATTATCTATAAAATAAGCTATGAACCATTCGGATTGGACTTCCGGTTCTGAGATAACACGTAAAGGAGTAACTGATTATGATCCTTATGTCTAATCAAATTCACGACAATACCAATAGCATTTCCAATAGGAATTTTGTAAATCTATAAACGGCATTCGAAAGTACATTAAATTTCCAATAAAATGGTGAAAATAACTTTCTTATATCCCCTCCACTTCTTGTGAAAATACTATTAGAATATAGATATTAGAAACAAACAATCCCCCTCCTCAATAGGGGATGATTTTGGGGTTACAGAAAAAAGAATTTAAAAGAATCTATATTCAATCGAAAGTACTTTGCATAATAAAAAAATGCACCCCTTCACATTGCACGAAACCATTTGCGTTTGGCGTTTATGCTGAAGTCGTTGAAGAGATAAAAAGAAACGCAAACGGAGTTACCGTAACAATACGCGAGTTGAAACGCGGACTAATCTAATATTATATCAGCTATAAACTCCGAGGAGGAGAGCCCGCGCACAGTTTACGATCGAATTTACAATTTAATATAATATTAGATATATAAATATTGGGACATAAAGTTTGCTATATTTTTCTATCTGTCGCGCCCTCGATGGTCCCTGAATGTTGTTAGGTAGGCCATCTTCTCGCGTGGGTTCGAACGGCCATTTCTCGAGCACGCTGAACAACTTCACTTCGACATAAAAGTAGCGGCAATATTTATATACGGGCCAGTGAAAGCATATACAAGAGAGGATTAGGCAAATGAAAATATCTGCTCCTTGTGAGAGGAAATGGACGCGTACATATCACGATGCTTTTTTGGTCCTTTTCTGACCGCATATTTCGTTTTTTTTCTTTGGGTTGATAAGAAGTTTTGAAAGTGTTTCTTTTATTTTCTCGTTTCTCTCTTGGAATTGGTAACATGATTTTCTCAGAATCTTTGAATTTCAAAGCTGGTTTTTCAGAGAATCCAGAATTATCCTTTAGGTTCAGGATATTAGTAACAAAATTTTGAGTTCAATGAATGCATCACATATTAAATATTACGTCATTCTCTTCATATTCTTCAGTTAAAATAACATTGGAAAATTCAGGATAATAAAGAAATACTTTGCCAAAAAAAACTACTCACCCTTTTCTTGCAAAGTTGCTTATATAATGTATGAGGGTCTTGGAGGCCTGGACGTCAGCATGCGTGTAGTTGTGCGGGAAAAATGTGCCGCCATTGACGAGGGGCAGGCCCAAGATGTACGGTATATCCTCGCCTCGAACACTTCCGGTCCGCTGCGATAAATACATAACGCATCAGCACCCACATACACACATGCACATTCGATATTGCTGAGGAGGATGTGTGCGAGGATCGGGGGCGGCATCAGCATCGGCGAAAGTGCGTGCTAAATGACTGCATGTTATAGATTTACCCGGATATGACGCTCGCAGGGAAAAGAAGTCGACGCACATTTGTGTCCTTGCTGCTGGAATATGACAATATCTCTGGTTCGGCGTGAAAGGATGTGTTTTACGCGCATCTAACACATGAGTGAGCCGTAATGGGTGTTGCTTTTACCTAATCGATACGTCGTAAATATTCAAGCCTGCAGCCAAAAGGAGCAGGCAGCCTCAAAAGAATTATTATCCTTGTTGTGCGGTTATGTAACGCGTTTTCTTTGTGCCACTTTTTCTTGCAGGCCTCCCGAGTGGAATAACACATTTGTACTGGGGATATGTAAATGCTGGAAGGTATCCTGAAAGGTATCCAGAAAGGATAATACCTTTCAAGGATAATTTAGTATTCTACACTGGGAATACTAATTTTCAAGAAACAAACAAAAACAATTAAATTGAAACAACAAATTTTACTCTTTAAACGTGGAATTCAGCACGTGAAAACTACTGAACCAAAATAATCGACAATAATGGCGCTGAACGGAAGTAATTACGTCGATAAATTAGGCTGTCACCAGCAGTTAATTAGCACTAATCATCTATTATAACATTGACCTATTGTCAACATCAATCAATGGTTATCACTCATTAGATCTAATACTCGAGGAAAATCGGCTAAAATTCTGTCAATAACAATGAAACAAGATGGCTTCACAAATCGAATCCTTAGAAAACAAAGACATAACCTGAGGACGTTATGGAAATTGAAAAAATGTTCAATGCAACAAAAACGAAATACTCGAAATAAATTTGCGTATAAATGGCCGTTTATCGAATAATTAAGAAAAATTCAATTTCCGGTTATCCTGTCGAATATTCAGTTGTTTTTCTGCAATGTTGCATCTGAAGGAGTCAAAGGATACGAGATGAGTGGCCATTAGCAGAAGTCATTTTCGATTCTTTGGCGTTCGACAGCCATTTATAAACGAACGAAATCCAATTATTTTTCGGGGCGGAAATGCGCCGAATCTAATGCGATTAAGTAAGTATAAGGACGCGCTCTTCCAGCGTCTGCACGTCGCAGGAATGACAATGAAACTATCCGAGTAGAAACAGACATTTGGCTGCCGACCAGGCCGATTGGAATCGGTCGATTAAGAGTGCAATTCGCAGCAATTCCTGCCTGGCGTGTATTTTTCTGTGTATTGGACGACGGTGCATATTTAAAATGGCGACGATGTCCTTCCTCTCTTCGCGCAGGAGCGTGGACCGATTAAATTTGTGCTTGCGTTCGTTCGGTCGTGACGCGGAGATGTGGACTGGCATTTCTTATTTTCTCCAGGGAGCTCGAGCTCCAAGAGCTGCAGCCTCTACCATCATAATTACAACTAGACGAGGTGAAATGTAAATGAGTTTTTTCGAAGCGAGGCGACAATTTAATAAGAAATGTCAATTTTGCTTAAAGATTAAGGCATTGCACTAAATATTTGAGTAGAAGAATTTCCAGGCCGAATTTGGAAAATCTCGATAGAAGATTTGAAAGTACATTAAATTTCCAATAAAATGGTGTCTGAATTATTTTTATAAGACCTATATTTACCGAGAAATTGCTGACGGAAAATTGGTAACAAAAAAATAGGAAAAAGGTTAATGGAAAATCATCATTTTGCGCTGAATTGACGACAATACCAATAGCATTTCTAGATGGAATTTTGCAAATGTCTAAACGGTAATCGAAAATGCATTAAATTATCTATAAAACAAGCTTTGAACCATTTGGATTGGACTTCCGGTTCCGAGAAAATACATAAAGGAATAAATAATTGTGGTCCTGATGTCTAATCTAATTGACGACAATACCAATAGCATTTCTAGGCAGAATTTTGAAAATCTAAAAACGGTGTTTGTAGGTGCATTAAATTTCCAATAAGACGGTGGTAGAACCATTTTTATAGAACTTCCGATTTCTGAGAAATTGCTATCGAAACTTGGCAACAAAAAGTAGGAAAAAAGGTAATTGATAATAATCATTTTGCGCCGAATTGACGACAATACCAATAGCATTTCTAGATAGAATTTTGCAAATCTGAAATTGCCAATCGAAAGTACATTAAATTACCTATAAAACGAGTTTTGAATTATACTGATTGGACTTCCTGTTCCGAGATAACACATAAAGCAATTACTAATTGTGATGCTTAGATCAAATCAAATTGACGACAATACCAATAGCATTTCCAGGCGGAATTTTGTAAATCTCTAAACGGCGTTTGAAAGTACATTAAATTTCCAATAAAATGATGGCCGTCCCATTTTTATAGGACTTCCGGTTACCGAGATACTGCTAACCAAAATTTGATAACAAAAAAATAGGAGTAAATTGAATAGAAAATTATTAATTTGACGATGAATTGACGACAATACCAATAGCAATTCTAGATAGAATTTTGCAAATATCTAAACGGCAATCGAAAGTGCATTAAATTACCTTTGAAGTAAGGTCTGATTTATACAGATTGGTCTTCCGGTTCCGAGATAACTCATAATGAAATAACAAATTGTGATCCTTAGGTCAAATCAAATTGACGACAATACCAATAGAATTTCTGGGCGGAATTTTATAAATCTCTAAACGGCGTTTGAAAGTACATTAAATTTCCAATAAAATGATGTCTGAACCATTTTTCTAGGACTTCCGGTTACCGAGAAACTGCCAACCAAAAATTGATAACAAAAAATAGGAAAAAGTTGAATAGAAAATAAACATTTTGCGCTGAATTGACGACAATGCCAATAGCATTTCTAGACAGAATTTTGCAAATGTCTAAACGGGAATCGAAAGTGCATTAAATTATCTATAATATAAGCTCTGAATTATATGTATTGGACTTCCGGTTCCGAGGTAACAGATAAAGGAATAACTAATTCTGATCCTTAAGTCAAATCAAATTGACGACAATACCAATAGCATTTCTGGGCGGAATTTTATATATATCTAAACGGCGTTTGAAAGTACATTAAATTTCCAATAAAATGATGTCAAAACCAATTTTATAGGACTTCCGGTTACCGAGAAACTTCTAATCAAAAATTGATAAAGAAAAATAGGAAAAAGGGTAATAGAAAATAATCATCTTCGGCTAAGTTTACGACAATACCAATAGTATTTCTAGGTGGAATTTTGAAATTAGAAACATGTCACAATAATGAAGCAAATATTTATTTAAGAAAGATTACCTTTTAAAAATACGAAAAAACCTCATAATAATTTGAAAGAACTTGTATTTCCTAGCAAAAGTTCATTTAATACTCATATTTCTAAAGAAAACTCTTGAAACCCGTAAAGAAAGAAAACTCATCAGAAGACTATATCCCAACTACGCTTTTCTTTTAAACAAACACCACAGGAAATGACTTTTAAAATTTACATAACCACCGAATCCTCTTCCTCACATATCCTTCTAAAAACTATGCAGACCTTGTGCTGATGAGTTTCTTTGAAACCAGCACTCATTGCGCATAAACGTATCGTAAATATTAATTTCTTCATTCCACATTTCTATCGAACAACACATCCACATCACCAACTTCAAGAGGAGATTCAAGAGGAACATCAGATGGGGGAATATTCTGGATGTGTTTATATGGAAACCGGAACTAATTACCTGGGGGAAATCCCGCTCGCCACTCTGATGCTGGAAGTGCAGAAAGAAGGTCTTCCCGCCTCGGAGCGCATGCAGATAGCCGATGCGGATGAGCGGTGCGGCCGTGTGGCCATCGCTGAGCACCTCGAGGGTGGCGTCTCTCACACTCAGCGGGTTCTGCATCGGCTTCTCCCAGTCCGTGTACTCGTTCTTCAGCGTCGAGAAGATCTCGTTGAGGTGATAGTAGTACGAGTTGCGGACGTACGTCCGCAGGACGCGGTCGCGCCGCGTCTCGTTGAAGCCGAACTCGAGGTCCTGCGCGCTCAGGTCCAGGTAGGACTCGGTGGACGTCAGCCCGAAGAGGAGGTCGCGCTCCCGGAAGTCGGCCAGCTCGTAGCCGGCGCTCGTCGCCACGGTGGACGTGCCCGTGGAGGCTGGCGGGCTGGTGGGGTTCAGAAGAATGGTGCCGTCGATGAACGGTGCGAATCCTGGCAGGAATCGAGGCGGGTCTAAATTTACCTGCAAGTTTTAGGTCTTTGTTACTGATCTGCAACATTCTTCCTAAGAATTTGGCTGGTTTCTTGGAAGATTTTGGCGAAATTCAATGTGGTCCAGAAAGAAGAAGCATTTCTGGAATACCTTCCTGAACTGATTTTCAAAATTTAAGACACTTTTTTGAAGAAGGAACCAATTCTGAATTTGCAGCACTTTCCTAAGATTTATGGTTGGTCCTCTCGAAAATTTATGGTTAAGAAGGAGGATCTATTTCTGAAATACCATCCTGAATTTGTGTCTACAAATCGAACTTATTGTCAATAAAGTGATCCATCATCAGAACGTCTCAAGTTCAGAAAAGGTATTTGACATGAATCGAGTGGAAGATTTTGGACAACTTCAATGTGGTTCAGAAAAAAGAAGCATTTCGAGAGAACCTTCCTGAATTGATGTTCAAATTTGAGACATTTTTATGAAAAAAGAAGCAATTCTGAATTTCCAGCACATTTCTTAAGACTTTGGTTGGTCCCCTCGAAAATTAATAGTGAGGATCTATTTCTGAAATATCATCCTGAGTTTCTGTCCACAAATGGAACTTATTGTGAACTTTATAAGATCTTGTAATGCAAGTTGTCAATAGAGTCATCCATCTTCAGAACGTCTCAAGTTCAGAAAAAGGTATTTGACATGAATCGAGCTGCGAAATCACTGTCTTCGGGCACTTACAGATAGGAGTTGATTTAATGGCTTTAATCTTAAGCAGGGCGCCAAGTCGTCCTCGAGGAGATCGCCATGACAACCGGTTTGCTCAGCCACTCGGCGCTTCACAAACAAAGGATCGCGTTGCATGGCCCATGGACTCAGGCCCGAACCACTTAACAGGATGGCACGATGGAGTAATTCTGTAAAAGACAAATATGTACTTAGTAAATGAATAACGCTGAATGAATATCTTTTTGATGCACACGCTTTATTATTGCACTGAAGGCGACTTTTCTTTAAATTGTAGCGCTTAATTTCCTCTTCCGTTGTCATGCAGAAAATGCAGAAAATTGTACGCATCCATTCTCTGGATGAACTCTGACACTGCTTTTCATTCTCAAACAATTTCAGTTTCCAAGTGAATTATTCTTCAGGAAGTTGTGAAAACATTTCAGTTTTTTATTTAATTATAGATGACTTAATTAACTTGTGTATTTGATTGCCTACATTGATCCTGATTTCCCAGAATTCAACATGAATTTAACAAAACATTACAAACCATGTGTAAAATACATGAAGGATTAGTGATAATGAATATGAAGTTACTAAAATAACAAGTTTGAAACCCTCAAGGATTTTGCTTCCATATTCAATCTGAATCAATAGACTATTGATAAATTCGCGGATTGAGTGATATACACTGTTCTGAAATGGTTTCCGTTGGGATAATGTGAGCTAGCAAATATTCTAGGAGGCATTTTACATATTTAACGCGTGACTAATCGCACAGCTCGAGCTTTTGTGGGGGCGGCAACACCAAGCGAACCGCCGTCCGTGCGTATTCAATGCCGTATTAAATCGAATTATTCGCGGATAATTTGCATAATATAATACCTGGCTTTGCTCCATGATGCCAACTCTCAAGCTACGCGTGGAAGCTTTTCGCTAAACTACCACCGCCAACGAAGCCTAATACCACCATCAGCAAGCGGGGGCGGCAACAGAACGCGACACATGAATGTGGGATTCAGTCGCGCGTATGCAGACCAAACAATGCCCCATCAATACGATACGAATCGGGCGCAAATTATTATTCGGCAGAAGATAATTCATTCGTATGGGATGGGGGCGGCGAAAGTTGGACTTGATGTTGTCGAATGTCTGTGTGGAAGACAAAAGATGGATGTTCTTGTCGACTTATAAGTTTGTTTGTTTGTTGGTATGTGAGGTGGGCAAGAATTTTCAGGTGGGATGATTGTTTCTGACATTAGGAAAGTTTTTGGTATTCATAACAAAGATTTCTTTGGAAGTCAGGAATAAGATTTTTCTTGAAAGGTAAACATTTCTTGGAAAAGTTGCTTAAACTAAAGTTAGAACCACATTGTAGGCCTTGATGAGCACTTTCCAAAAATCTATGGGTTAATGCCCTTTTGACCACTGGGAGAGCAGAAATTGCAATCAAAGAAAAAACTTGAAAAAAAAGTTTGTAGCGAAAAAAACGATATGAAATACTTAAAATCGCTAGAGTTTTCAAAAATTTTCATATCTCCGAAACTAATGGACCAATTTGGATGATTCAAAGGGCATTAATAGTATTTTAATGAAAAAATAAGATTGGTCATGGTCACGAATCTGTGCGGGAATCACAAATACCCAAACCTGAAAAATGGGGTCTTAAAAATGCAAAATTTTCCCTTTTTTTTCGCTTTTTAATTGCTTATAACTTTTAAACGCCTGGGTCAATTAAACTAAAGTTAGAACCAAATTGTAGGCTTTGATGAGCACTTTCCAAAAATGTATAGGTTCATGCCCTTTGGGCAATGGGCAGAGTAGAAATCGCGTTTGAAGAAAAAAGTTGAAAAAAAAGTTTGTAGCGAAATAAACGATATGAAATTCTTAAAATCGCTGGAGTTCTCAAAAATTTTCATATCTCCGGAACTAATGGACCGATTTGGATGATTCAAAGGGCATTAATAGTATTTTGACGAAAAAATAAGATTGGTCATGGTCCCGAAACCCTGCGGGAATCCGAAATACCCGAAACTGAAAAATGGGGTCTTAAAAATGCAAAATTTTCGCTTTTTTTTCGCTCTTTAACTGCTTATAACTTTTAAACGCTTAGNTTTTCAAAAATTTTCATATCTCCGGAACTAATGGACCGATTTGGATGATTCAAAGGGCATTAATAGTATTTTGACGAAAAAATAACATTGGTCATGGTCCCGAAACCCTGCGGGAATCGCAAATACCCGAACTTGAAAAATGGGGTCTTAAAAATGCAAAATTTTCGCTTTTTTTTCGCTCTTTAACTGCGTATAACTTTTAAACGATTGGACCAATTAAACCAAAGTTAGAACCAAATTGTAGGTCTTGATGAGCACTTTCCAAAAATGTATGGGTTCATGCCCTTTTGGCCATGGGAAGAGCAGAAATCGTGTTCGAAGAAAAAAGTTGAAAAAAAAGTTTGTAGTGAAAAAACCGATATGAAATTATTAAAATCGCTACAGTTTTCTAAAATTTTCATATCTCCGGAACTAATGGACCGATTTTGATGATTCAAAGGACATTTATAGTATTTTGACGAAAAAATAACTTTGGTTATGGTCCCAAATCTGTGCGAGACTCAGAAATAACCGAATATGAAAAATAGAATCCTAAAATGAAAAATCTTATGTAGAGCATTATCATTGTATTCATTTGATAGAATGTAAGCGGACTGAATGATTAACAAGGCATCTGTGCTTAAAATCATGTATTACTAATTAATAATTTTCAATTATTAAAAGCAATTATATAATATGGTATTCTGAAACTGTGAAATATTCGCAAAATTGCCCAACAAATCCCAAGCAAAGAATTTGCATTTAGCGTAATAATAGCATCATCTGCTCAATTGTGTACACCATAATTAATTAATTACATATTTATTAGTGGGCAAACACGCCAAATTGCGGCAGCATGTGTGCCACATGTTCAAACACCCCGTCATCCAAATGATTCCAAAGTCTTTCGCAACCGAAATCCAAATAGAGGACGAAATAGGAGGGCAAAGGCGGCAATGTTAATGAACAAACCAAATTCGACGCATACGAAATGTGTTTAATGTGATCTTACCCAACTGACCGGCCAGCAATGAACGAACACACGAAACAAAACCGAGTAAAGCCAACAAGGCGCGACCATATGCGCGTTGCTGCATGCATCCAGCAAACCGAAAAGAAATTGAAAGTGAGCTTTGGCCGATGTGCAAGGAAAGCCCGACGCATAAACAAATTAAAAACTGCACTCATTCTGCACGCATCGCTTCGTCTCAGCGCGCATGTGTTGCCCAATGTGCAGGCTCTATTTTCGGTTGACAAGTGCATCTGGAGTGGGCACACGATGCAAGAAAACAAACATCCAGCGGCCGTTTGGGCCGTCAGGAATGTCGCTGCGAAGACCAATGTTCCCTCTAAGCTGTGCAAGTGTGCAATTGCACACTAAATTTTCAAGTGTTGCACAGACAATTTCTATTTTGCACAATTAAAACAATATGTTGTCTATAGACGGAACACTTGAAGTAAATTTAAAATATATTCCTGTTTTATATAAATGCTACTAATAAAAATACCCAGCGCTTGTCTTGATGTGCTTGTATTCCCCCGAACTAACAAGGGCTCTCATTTAGAAATCGGTTTTTTACACGGGCGACGTACTACCTTTTATAAAGGTTTAGGCATAGAACTTGGGATTTTCTTGACCTGTTCGCTGTGCAGTCTTCTGTAGGCATTCATGCAATGGTGATGTTGTGAATAATGTGAACTCAGACTGTGAAAGTGTGATAGTTGGTATTGAATGTGTCGATTGCGAAGCTTTTATTAACTTTTAAAAACAATTTTATAAACAAGGTTGCATTGGCAAATTGTGAAATATCTCACCTATTCTACGCACATAATACATACAATTATTCGACGATAGTAGGTAAAAATTAAGTCCTAATTTCTAAAATCCCTTGAAACAAGTTTTAAACTTAGTTTTAGGTTGCATCAAAAGATGTCTAAACGAAAATTAACAAACGGATAAGATGCGGCAAGTAAGAAAATTCGCAATTCATTTAAAGCAGAATGGCTTTCAATCCACGTGGAATGTGAAACTCCTTCTTCAAATAAGAAACTACCAACTAAATTAGGACATATTTTCAAATACAACGAGGAAACCGGCGTTACATGTGTTTTTTGTGCTGAAGCCAAAATGCAGAACGAATTTAGTTCTGGGCGGAAATGGATTGATTGGAAACTTGACTTACTAAAACGTCATCTGAATCAAAGGTCGCATTTAGACGCTATTAAAAAATTGCAAAATGTGCAAAAAGGTGGAATTTTAAAATTATTGCACGAAACCCAAGAAAGTCGCGATTTTAAAAAAGAACAAAACGAAAGACAAAGTTCTGATGTAGATTGCATCAAAGTTTTAATTAAAAATGTTATTTTGGCAATAAAAATTAATGCGTCAATGAATTCCGTGCCTCATATTCACAATCACATGGAAGACTTCATTACAATACCAAAAAGTTGGAGAAGTAAAAATTACGCATTTGAATTTGTGGACTGC
>JARJDZ010003229.1:0-11585 GCA_030264555.1 Aleochara sp. GC000083
AATGTCAAAATCATAAACACAAGTGATTCTATTGATTTCCAGGGAGCTCTATATTCTTTGGAGCCGAATTCGTTTACGCATGAAAGTGATTCTATGAGTGTGATAGCAACTTCGCCAAGCAAAACGTGGCGAACTTGGTATGATCGAAACGGAGAAATTCAGCCGTCAAATTCGCAAATGTTACGTCACGTTAGTCTCCTATACTTTGAATGTGTGCGTGAGTGACTTTTGTCAGTCAAATTTACTTTGAATACGGTTAAAAATGAATTGGGAAATCTTCGCGAATTCATTGTGGAATAATATTAGTGTGAATTAAGTTCAATTGTATTGTTTTTATTCATTTCTATGCCGGACATTTAAAATAGTATATGAGAATATTTGGAAAATAAATAGGACCACGTTGGAAATGTCGATTCTCCCGAACGAAAGTTCGCTTCGATTGCGAAGTTATAGAATCCCGACCCAGGTCTTGTTTATGGCTAAACTATACATTAGTTCTAGAATAGATTGTAAAAATTGAATTTTTTCCTCGTCTCCTGAAGTTAAAGCCAATCCAGCATAGCGGCTTGTCATTATTTTGAACCAACGATGCATAATTTTAAAAAATCAAGCAATCGTCCGGTGTTTTTCTTCCATGATATTTTTTGATATGCAATATATATATATAATGCATGTATATCTTCCTTCTTTAATCTTGGGCATAATTGTATCACATCACGTTTATCAATTTCATGCATATTTTTTTATCGGTTCAATAGAAATTTCATTTGTTTGTAAATCATATTTTTGTGCCAGGCATTCATTTAAAATAAATTTATGGCCTCTTGTAAGCGCTGCAGCAAGATTCTTATAAACTGGATCTGGTAAAACGAATAATCTTTCATTAGGTGGGCATGGATCTAGTTTTGAATTTTGGTGTACCTCGCAGCAGCAATGTTTAAAACTTTCCATAAACTTCGATTTTGAGGTCCCAGAAATTAAAACTAATTGTAATTCCAATGTGTAGTGTTCAATTTGTATTTTGCGCGCTTCCACCACTACCTTCAACCGTACTTAATGTCACTAGCTTGTAAGATCGAACCATGTAAGGCCGTGGTTACATTGGTAGTCGGCGCCGGCTGCCATTGCTCTGATTTCTTAATACGACAACCATTTTGGTCAATCTACGGCCATTTTTCTACCTCATTCTAGCTTATGGTAAAGATAGGTTGGATTGAAGAGAAAAGTTTTGGGTCAGTGTATTGCTCAATAGCTATCCAATTTCCTCGGAGTTGTGAACCCAAATGATGTAGGTTGTAAAACCCAAAACCGAAGGGGGTCTTCATTATTAATTCGTACTAATGATTTCTCAGAAAATTGAAATAAGTAGTTCGATAGATTCATATTCGATTAAATCACAAAAAGCTGATTAAAATAATACCAAATATGATATATCTGTAATGAAAATGATGAAATTTTGGCTAATTCAGTATACTATTCATATTTGTAATTTGATAAGCCAAAATCCCTACTGAAATACGAAATTTGCACTACAGCTTCTCTTCAATTTTCAATGTAATATTTAAGTGTGAATATCGGAATTTCCGTATTATGAGTCTGGGTTCAGAAATACCCTTAACTATTGTCTGGAACAAGATTGAGAACTGGGATTAAAAATGTACCAGGAAATCTGATTATAATATTTGTAAATACGGTTAATCTTACTTAATCCCATATAGCATTTGGTTGAAGATATTTCAGTGAAATCTGTATACCTGTACTTCTATTAACTATTACGTGGAATAAGATTAGCAACTGCAATAAATAGTATAATCTTAAAATTTTGGTATTTCATATTAAATCTAAAAATGTGGTCTAGAATTATGCACCTAATCTTACTTAATCCAAAGTAGCAATTGCTACGGAAATTCGTATAAATATTGCATTTGGACATACTTACATCACTGCGCGGTTCGAACGAAATTTAGCACGCAAAATGGAACAAGAGTAATATTAAATTTGTTTCGATGGTGTGCGGTTAATTGGCAAAACCGAAAGTATTGGATACATCCATTACTTAGTGAGAGAAAAAGGAAGGGTCATTTTTATACCCTTTACAAGAACCTGCGAGAGAATGAGAAATGTTTTAAGGAGTACTTTCAGATGTCCAGGGCCTTGTTTGATAATTTATTGTCGCTGATTCAAGGCCCACTACTGAAAGAGGATACTGTCTTCAGGGACTACATTTCACCGGAAGAAATGATGGCCATTACAGTAAGGTAATTACATTATTTTATTTAATTCATAGCTTATTACATCGATTAGCTTTGATAGTCTGCATTGCTTGTATTATTATAACTTGTAATTACATTTTTTCATCTCCGCTGAACTGTCTCAGCTCAGGGATGAGCGAGACAAAAATGAAACCATCTCTTCCCTTTTGCCCTTCGAGTTGTTTTGCATGAATTCGATCAAAGTTGCAAAGTTTGCCTTTTCTGCTTCTTTGATGCCGACGGCGCCGACGATGTGTCTTCTGTCTGCACTTGGATGCTACTCGATATAGGCTCTGGTTAGGTGGTTTTTGTTAAAAAATGCTAATTGTTTAGCATAAGTATAAGGTTTCTGCAGTTTATATCCCGACCTGACGTAACATATTGTCCCTGATTGATTTCCATTTATACTGAAGTTCCTGCACTAACGAAATTACAGGTATCTAGCAAGTGGCTGCAGCATGAAGGACCTCTCCTACACCTATAAAATTGGCAGATCCAGAGCAGGTGCCTGTATCAGCAAGGTATCTGAGGCCATATGGGATGCCTTGAAAGACAAACATATGGCGGTCCCAAACGCTGGTAGATGGGAAGAAATTCCCAAGGGCTTCAAGGCTCATGCAGACTTCCCCAATTGCTTGGGAGCAGTGGACGGGAAACATGTAAGAATACGGAATACGGAATTACAAAAAATATCACTCCATTGTTTTAGCGGCTGTGGCGGACTCAAATAGCAACTTTATTTATATTGATGTTGTAGCAGGTGGAAAAGAGTGCGACTCTACGGTCTTCAAAAATTCAAACTTTTGGAGGAACATCGGAAATGAGGCTCTACCCATTCCACCCGAGGGAATATTACAAGGAACGGACGTCAAGACGCCATTTTCGTTTGTGGGAGACGAGGCATTCCCATTGACGTGCTACATTCAACGTCCATTCTCTGGAAAGGTCTTGGACGTTGAAAAGCGAATATATAACTACTGTCTGACCCGGGCAAGGCGGTTCATGGAATGTGCCTTCGGGATTTTGGCCAGCAAGTGGCCAATATTACATCGGGTCATCGATGTAAATGTGCCAATGGCCATATCTTTGGTGAAATGCTGTTGCGTACTACATCATTATACCAGAGACGCGAGGTCAATACCAAACAATGAAGTTACCATAGAAAGCAGTGGAGAAAGGGCCAGTGCGACTGCACAAGAATTCAGGCAACGTTTGGTTCAATATTTTTCCAGTGATGTTAGAAGTGTTCCCTGGCAAGTTGAAAAAATTTAAAATAAACAATTTTTATGCTTACATTTGGATATCTGCAGTTCACCTGTTCGTGAATCAAAGTCCTCATCAAGAACTCTAGCAACATTTAACCAGCCATTGTGCTTTTTCACTTTGTCCTTATAATCACTATTTGTACTATCCCAAATTACGACATTCTCTTCTACCGCACTAATCAAAAGTTCTAAATCCAAATATTATGCATGAAATCCCAAGAAATATGTTTAAGATGCAATATGTAAATATGTTTAAGTGAGCCAGCACTCATGAAGAAATTAGGGAAAATGGAGAAAGTAAGGCGGGAGAATGCAGTAGCCTGTATAGAGTATATATGTTTGGACCATATTATGCATAAGATTATACAATTTATTGCAGTTCCTAATCGTATTCCACGTAATAGTTGATAGAAGTACAGGTATACAGATTTCACTGAAATATCTTCAACCAAATGCTATATGGGATTAAGTAAGATTAAGTGTATAATTGCTAACCATATTTGCAAATATTATAATCAGATTTCGTGGTACATTTTTAATTCCACTTCTAAATCTTGTTCCAGGCAATAGTTAAAGGTATTTCGGAACCCAGACTCTTAATACGGAAACTCCGATATTCACATTTAAATATTACACTGCAAATTGAAGAGAAGCTGTATTGCATTAAGTACAAATTTCGTATTTCAGCAGGGATTTTGGCTTATCAAATTACAAATATGAATAGTATTCTTATTTAGCCGAAATTTCATCATTTTCATTGCAGATATATCATATTTGGTATCATTTTAATCAGCTTTTTGTGATCTAATCGAATATGAATTTGTCGAACTACTTATATCAAATTTCTGAGAAATCATTAGTACGAATTAATAATGAAGAGCCCCTACGGTTTTGCGTTTTACAGCCTACATCATTTGGGTTCACAACTCCGAGGAAATTCGACAGCTATTGAGCAATAAACTGAGCCAAAACTCTTCTCTTCAATCCAACCTATCTTTACCATATGCTAGAATGAGGTAGAAAAATGGCCGCACATCGACCAAAACGGTCGTCTACTGCCAAACAGCTAAATGTGGCGCATTGGGTTCAGGTCTAAGAAAATATGAAGAAATCAGAGAAATGGTAGCCGGCGCCGTCTACCAATGTGACCACGGCCTAAGACGGAGGTTAATAGACACGAGTTTATCAAGACACAAGGCAGCATATGGTTCATTTTCCGGGTTTCCGATCTTACTTTCAGGAACATAACACTCGAGACGAGGATAAAAGGAAATATGGCTAGATTCGGCTCTCTCTAGGAATTCGACACAGCTAAAGCCTCCCAATGGAGCAATTACATACAAAGTTTTGGATTCTTCTTGGTAGTTAATAACATCAACGACGAGGTACAAAAAAAGCTATCTTCTTAAGTGCATGTGGCCATCAGACCTTCCACATCCCCAAAGCTTCATGCATCATTAACCATCTCACTTCCAGCCCCAAACGTCAGAGATCGTACAACGATACCTCTTCCACAAAAGGGACCCCTCTTCCAAAAGAGGGACCAACGTCCGGGGGAGAATTTCCCCAAATACCTGGCCGAGCTTTGCAGCCTAGCTAACGGATACAACTTCGGCGACATTCGTGAGCCAATGCTACGTGGTCTGAGGGACGAAACAGCACAACGGCGACTTCTGGCAGATCCGCAACTTACCTACAAAAAGCGTGCGATTCCATTATCGCCGCTGAAATTTCAGTAACAGAGGTCAGTAAGCTCCGTGACCAAGGCACAACGAGCGTAAACCGTTGAGAAGGCATGTCCCAGGAAAGCAAAATGGCTGCCACGACCGCGAAAGAAAACAGCGAACCGAATAAAACACATTGAGGAGCAGTCACGCTCACCTCAGCCATTCTATGAGGTCAGGATCAACGGTACGCTCATGCAGATAGAGATCGTTTCGGGCTCGGCTTGGAGTCTCATTTCCGAGAAGACTCACAAGCGTCCCTGGCCACAAGCAGGCCCGACCATTGAAAAAATTATCTCCCAGCTCCGGGACGTCCAAGGAGGGTCAGTAGATGTGATTCGCCGATTCTGGAACAGCCGCAGCACCACTCTGGGCCCTCACCTTATGGAAGAAATACATGGCACGTTGAGCACCACCGCGCACCACTTTCAGCGTCACCTTATGTAGCCGCCCATAGCGCCACCATATGGAAGTAATACACGGCACCACTTTGGACGGCACTTTCAGCGTCACGTTATACAGTCACACTATAGCACCACTTTCCACTCACTCACTCACACACACACACACACACCATTGAGAGCAACCGCACAACGACAACCACTGATATGTCTACGTGCTAGAAAAGGACAGCAGATTAACAACTTGTTAATACCCACCACTAATAAAGACGAAGAAGCACATATTTAAGTACCGAAGCCGAGCAAACTTACAACATTACCATAGAGTTTGAGGACAAACCAGACAGTACAACGAATCCAACGAGTGCAACTTGAAGTTGAGTTACAAGTGAAAAATGACTACATTTGGAGATTTGCGTTATATTAAAGAGACCGGCACCGTCTACCCTGCAATGCTGGAATTCATGGAGGTATCCACTTTTTTGGATAACTTTACAAAGCATTGTGACGAAATGTTACAAGACTTATTCATCACTGGAATGTGCTGGAACTGAAATTATTTGTGCCTATCGCCGACCATATCCATACGCTTCGCGCGGATGGTACACATGCCCAGACAAGACGGCGCCGGCCGGTGACGGAGACAAGGATTTAAAAATTTACTTTCCTACTTTCAACGAATTGAAAAGTATATAAACGAAGCGCATGGAACGCGATACGATACGAACTTATCGATAAGTAATTTCGACGACGATTTATTTACTGAATTTGATTTTATTACTGGTAATCAAATAGTTAATCAAGATGGGACGTACATCGACCATCCTCGATCTAAACATTTCTTGGAGAATATCCAAAGTTATAATAATTGTTTCCAAATGATGTCATTTGGAGCAAATATTATTTCAAGATAAATTAAAGAACTACATAAAAGAAATAATGCACTGCTAAAGTGTCTCAAATGTTACAGATCCAAGGACAAATTCAACGTCATGCAGAAGCATTGTTACCTCCCGTTAATGATGATTATAAAGTGGTGAAATTAATTTGCGTTGTGCAATCAGCACCAACAGATTGTTGCGAAATAAAACGTGGCAACGCTGCGCGAAAAGTAAGCGCGTAGAAGTAGAATGGGAAAAGATGGTGAAGTGGAAGGCTGTATCAACCACGCTCTGAGAAAATAAATTAAGTAATATAATAGTAATAGTAGTGGTAGTCTAATTATTTACCATCAGGGTAGATGGTTGGCACGGTTTTTGTGAGATTATGGCTGGTGCCGAGCCGACATGACTACAAATGCACAAATAATGACCGCGTTGGGCAACATACTTTACTGTTACCTAACGGAAATAGGTGAGAGCGAGTTACCAGCGCTTAAAATCGGGTACAACTCGGCTAAGGGAATAAACCCCGACAGAAACCACAGAGGTAGAACGTTGGGACTCATCCCAACCAATATTACACATTAATATCATGGACTGTGGCTTTATATACAAATAACTACCCTGAAGAAAATGCTGGGTAATCGGATTCGAACCAAACCAGGAAAAAGAGAAACCAATTCATAGCAACATATAACATCAACTCACTAATTCAGACTGGAAAGCTTAAGAAACTAACAAAGGAATTGAACCGATTACACATTTCAATACTAGCTGTACAGGAAACAAGGTTTCTGCATGAAAACGACTTTGATTCAGCTGACTACAAAATTCTAAAAGGAAAAACTGGCAAAAGAGTTGCAAACAACATCCTCCAACTAGGGACTACTTTTCTGGTTCATGTTCTAATCCTGCTGGGTGATTTCAATGCACAACTGGGCAAGGAAAAGGAATTCTCAAACATAACTAGCAAATATCCGGCACATAAAAGGACAAACAAAAACGGTGAAAGTCTAGTCTAGCACCAAGATTAGACAGGAAAGGGTTTCCGGAAAAAGCAAACGAATTCAAAGACAAAGCAAGACTGCTGACATCCTGAAAAGATGAATCGAAGAACCTAGTACTCACTTTTCGAAATAAACATGCCTGGTGGAATGAAGAATACGAGTGTGCTATCAAGGAAAGACAAACAAAATGGAAGACATGGAATGTAAACAAAGCACAGGAAAATCGCAATGCATTCATACAAGCAAAACAAGAAACTAATGGCGTACTACGTAAGAGCAAGCGAATATACATGAAGGATCAGATAACCGAAATAGAGAACCATTTTTGTAAACACAACACTCAGGTTTTCTACAAAGGATTCAAAAAGCAAATAACAGGAAACACGTCACCAATCCTGAGAGTTGAACGACCAGATGGCTCGCTGGAAGTAAGCAGTAAAGATAACTGTGAAATATTCGCCGAACATTTCCAAAAACTTTTAAACTGGGATGAACCTATAGGCAAGCTGAACCACAAATTTACAATACAAAACCCTAACTACATGCCCCCAAAAGAAGAAGAAGTGCGGGCTACCATACGCAGTCTGAAAGATATCAAGGCAGCAGGCGAGAGCTTTCGAAACTAGTAGATGAAAATTTTATTAGAGAAACCACCAAATTGTTGCATAAAGTGTGGGAGGAAGTGGTAATCCCAGAGGAGTGGTTGATAACCGCACAGTGTAAATAGCTAAACACCGCAACAGACAAAAAATCTATAGAAATTAGAATGCAGCTAAAGCGACTACGCTTTGCCACAAGAAACATACACAACAAACGCAAAGCTACAGCATTATTGTGCGGTCGTTAGACCCGCAATATTATGCGGATCAGAAACTCCATGTTTCAGGGGCATAGAAAACCTGCTGAAAATAGAGAGAAAGATTCTGCGAACAATCTCTGGCCCACGAATAGTTGATGGCAATTACCGACTAAGAGCAAACAGAGAGATCTATGAAAAAGTGGAGAACCTTGAATTAGTGATGAAGACACACAGACTTCAGTTCTATGGTCACATGGTCCGGATGTCACTAGATAGGTTAAACAAACAAATCTTGGAAAGGATCTACAATTACCGCTCGAAGACAATGCTAATGAAACAAATCAGCGAGGATTTAGCCTGGATCAAGCTCACAACTGAAGATTGCCAGGACAGAGATAAATATCAAATTACAATAAAGAACAGCCAGATGATAAAGCAAAGGCAACAAGCAGGAAATGAACAAATGAACGGAAGAAAGAGCACTCCGAAAGAATGAAGCTGTATTGGCAAGGAAGAAGAAGCATATAAAATTCATCGCGATGAAGAAGAAGAAGACTAATAGTAAAAGGTTATGGGCCCAGTGCAGAAGTGAAGAAGTGTAAATAGATAGAAATCTAGGTGTACATATATAGGCATTAAAATAAGGATTCATTAAAAAGTAAAAACCAGTGTTCGTTGAAGAGAAAAGGCAAAAATGGCGCATAGTGAAAAATACGAAGTGTACCCACAATTAAAAGAAGGAATTTTGGCTTATGGGAATTTAGAGTACTGGTGATTTTGGAAGAAAACAATGTCAAAGAAACAGTGCAAGAACCTCAATACCTGTGCACTATTGGCCCCTGGATAATTGATTTTAATATGTGTGCAATCAATTGCACCAATGGCACATGGAAATCCATCAACTTCAAAAAACTCAAACATAATTTTAAGTAAAGTTTCTTGAGTATCTGGCATGTTAATCAAATGTGGACGAAGTCCAGCTATATAAACACTTATACGGTGAACAATTCTGCATACAAGCCCTACTGACATGAAATGTATTAATTCCAGGCACAATTTTGTCCAACAATTGCATAACTGATTGCTTTGAAAAGCGGAGTATCAATTTAAAATCATGATCATTGAACGGTCTGGTAGGTATCGAGCTTCATGATATGGGATTCCTTCATACGATGCTAGAGATTATAGGGATGAATCAGAGATCTTAAATGCAATAATTCATTAATATAATAATACTCAAAATTCATTATAAACTTTTTGTATTAATAAACTGGAGACACAATTATTTGGGGAATAGGTTATAACAATGTAATGTAATTGAGCAATTAAATATAGGGGACCATTAACTATATTTCACAGATGATTATACCTTGACGGACGTTTGTGAAACACTTAAGTGACAGATTTGTGAATATGTGCGGAAGTTAACTAACGGCCCCCAAAAGTTGAGGAATTGTTTTAGTCAACGTTTGTGAAACACAATTGTGACATTTAATCATGATTAGGAACTTGATCATTAAATACTTCAGGAACGTTTCTGTAACCGGGCAGGATTCATTTCACAACCGATCATCGTAGGGCGAGGATCTCGTGTGAGCTGTTAGTTACACAGTTACACATTACTACACATTGCTACTTTGGTCACTTTGTCTTACATTCATTGTGTTGAGAGAACAGTGAGCTATCATGTGCTGTGTATTAGATTGATAGTCTCACGTTATGATACTGTGTTCAGATATCGCCCTGTGTGATCATGGGGGCACCTCTGACTATCTGGTGCTGTGTGCTCAAGATAGTGAGGAGGAGCTGGTCCTTACCCAATGATTGGTCTTGTGTATTGTTTATGCCCATGCTGTGTGATCTTGGGACGACCTCTAGCTATCTGGTACTGTGTGGGTACTGTGTGGTAGAATGTACAGCTGGTTGACTAATCGAGGAACACTTGTGCAACTTACTGAGCTTCCTGCTCATGTGTCACCTTCTTAGTTGCAGGGAAACTGATAACCGGTGCCACGACGGTCAAGGAGAGATTGAGCCTAGCGGCACGGGGCAGAAACAGGAATCCTAATGTTGTTATATTCGCCATGGGAATTTTGTGCTAATAAATTTTCGGAAGTTGGGTCAGTCCATTTACATAGCCACTCTGACATCTCTGATTTTGGATAGAGCCCACCTTCATCGCTACTCTGATATCTCTCTCTTGTTTTCCCGGTTTCGCGAAAATTGTTCTAGATTTGAATTACTCGTGTAGGCAAAAAGAATCAGTACCCTTTTTGAATTCAGTTTATTGCAGGGAAAATTGAGAATAACGTAAACGAACATGCTGCCCTTTCGACACCGACAGGATCGTTAGATGATACCATGAAACTACAGGGGTTGTGGCTTGATTTACACAGATCGATGTTGAATATGACCGAAAATTCAACACCCTGGCGGCTGCTGTCCGCACTAACAAGGGTAATGGGGATCAACACGTCCCAATACCACCTTATGATGCCTCTGATCCCCTTGCGTCTATTACAAAGTACATTGCCAAGATAGAGCAGTTGTTGACAGTACCCAACCAACATATAGTTATATTATGATAACTGTCTCTCTCTTGTACCTTGTTATTTGTGCACCATAAGCATTTCTAAGCTAATCATTAAGCGCATTGCAAAGGCATGAAATTATATTATATTATATCTCATGCATCGTAAGTATTTCTAAAGACAATAACTAGCGCTGACTTATGTATCGACTCCCGAGT
Organism: Aleochara sp. GC000083; assembly: GCA_030264555.1. Taxonomy (NCBI): domain Eukaryota; kingdom Metazoa; phylum Arthropoda; class Insecta; order Coleoptera; family Staphylinidae; genus Aleochara; species Aleochara sp. GC000083. Next base: position 11,079 of record JARJDZ010003229.1, read on the forward strand.
AGTTCACATCTGTATCTGACTTGAGCCAATAAAACTACATTTAAGTTCCCTTTTTATACAAAGAACATAATTGGTGCTGCGGACAGGATTTCACAACGGTTCAAAGAAATTAAAAACCAGTGATTTTCAAATCTTTGTGTGAAAACAATAGAAAACTCATAGTCATCGTCCAGAACGTGCACCAGAAGTAGAAGAAGCCACGTGCATCCGAAGCGGCACTTTCTACTTCAAGCACATCGGCAGTAGAAGAAGTCGATTCACCACCGACACATCGTCCGGGAGAAGAGGTTCAATTTCTACAGCAAACGTTCACCTACGACCGGTGGCCCGACGAAATAGCAAAGATGAAAGAGCAACGACGAAAGAGCAGTGAGGAAACAGCAGACGGTTGTAAGAGCAGGCCAGAAAACAGCAAGAAACGATACAGCAAGTAGACAAAATAGCAGAAATATTAACAGCAACGCTCTAATATAGCAGGCAACGTAATAGCAATTTCTATACAAAATG
>JARJDZ010003232.1:0-26853 GCA_030264555.1 Aleochara sp. GC000083
TTCATGCCGGATAAAAAATTATGTGCACCGTGTGGAAAACACGTGCAGACAATTTCGCCTCGTGAAGGATAATTGCATGGATGACAAATCGAGGTGTTATCTGCAAGATGTTTGTGTGTTGTTTCACTAAAGCCTTCACATTTTTTTTTTCTTTTATGGTTTGCAGAGAGAGGGTTGAAGTTAAAGTTTTCATGGAACCCAGGGAAAAGCGTCGCTTGGGGAACGAACTATGGAACTATGCACAGTTTGCAAGTTTTTTTTCGAGCCGATGGAAGGAATGGATGATGTTGATGAAAGCGTTACTTTCGAGGCGAAGAGCCAGCAGGAGGACGAAGAGGAAGGATTTGCGAGAGTGCCCTAGTATTAAATAACGGAAATGGGGGCGGCAAGTCGAGTGGAAAAATGAAAAACGCCTTCTTCAGGATGCGCTATTTGTTTGATCAAAGTTCTTGCCCCCTTTAATTTTTCCAATGCAATCATACTAATTGTTTTTTACTTTGTTCTCTGAAGTTAAAGTACCTTTTTTATCCTGAAGGATTATTTGATTAAAGGCATGGAAGTTAAATTGAAAATTACCGATTAAACTTTTAAAATGTTAACAGAATATTTTTATATCCGGAAAATCTTAGCAAATATTCCTGAAAATATTTTTTTCAATGATGTTACTTTTAAATAGTTACATAAGAAATTCATAAGTCAGGAAAATTATTATTTTCTATTAAATTCTAGTAAAAATTGGAAGAAATTTCTTAAAACATTTTTTCTATAAAATATTTTTTTGCGAACTATTGTAAAACTTTCAAATAATTTTTATTGTTTTCTTTCTTGTTTTAAACAAAAAAATTGAAATTTGAAATTCCTTAATTTTTTTTGCAAATTTTAAGAGTTATTGAATTTAAGATATAAGAAATTATATTATAGCAAATATTTTCAATCCTTTCTTGGACATGAAATATATTTTGGAAACTACTTTTGAACTTTTCAATTAAACATTTTTATTAACTTTAGAAATTTTCAAGAAATTTCAACATAAATGAGAAAAGTATTTAATGAACTTTCTAAGAAATCGATTCAATACGATTTTTAATCTTAATTCTTGACTTCAAATAAAACCAACAATTTTAATAAAGTTAACAACAATCATATAAAAGAAATTTCAATATCATTTCAAAAGAATCTAATTTAACGCCAATTGTATCAAATATCCTTCATATACCAAAAAAACCGTCCTAAGAAGATTTCGGATCAAAAAAACGCGATTTGTTTCAAAATCCAATTTACACAACACCAAAAAAGAAATTGACACTTACAAAGCATTGAAGTTGTTTACCGAAGTAACCAATACAAAAATGGATGGTTATTATTGTATGTTGTATCGCTATACCTTGATTATTTCGACAGGTTATTTAGGCAGGTTTCAACTGGACAAACAAAAAAAAAACACACCCACAAAAAAAACCAAGCCAAAAATACAGGAAGTATGTTGTATCACCATCAGTTTCCACTTTGTGTGCATGTGTCCTTCACACTTTTCGGGCAAAAATTCAGACGAAACGAGGGAAAAAAACGCGAAGCTGAACTGCCGAAAAATCGTTTTGTCCGCACACAGACAAAACGCCCCGAAAAATAAACGAAACGACATCGGTCGGCAAAACGCGTCGCGAAAAAAGCTGACAAATGTTACATTCTAATTGTGATTTATTTTGCGCGAGCTGTCTCCATGTCGCTCTACATGTACGAACACATGTTGTCCTGCGTACGATTTTTCTCTATATTCGACGATGGCGGATTTTTTTTGTTGTTGTTGCTCGGTTGTATTTCGAGAGGTCGAATGCGGCGTTTCGGGCGAAATTTTGCGCGAATAATTGAAACTCAGATTTGGCGAAATTCAATCAAATAAATTTCGTGTTTGCGATGCGCGTTTCATTTGAGCAACTGCAACAAAGCAGATCGTAATATTTCACAATTTTGCAATTTGTGGTGCAGAGTCCAAAAATATATCCGGCTATTGTTTGAGCGTGTAGTAGAAGTGGGTAAATAGATGCGAGAACAATCAAAATGCGGAATTTGTTCGCGTGGGTTTTTGGCGTGCGCTGATGAGGTACAAAATCCCTTTTTATCAGCGTATTTGATTTGTGGGATAGTTTCGATGAATCTATTCATGGGAAAATTTGTAATCAGTTTGATTTTGCACAATTTACTGATCGTGAAACTGAAGAGTCGATGATATTTTGGATAGGGCAACTTTCTGTTCGCCTGTTTGTATTTCAATTATTTGTCAGGTTTCAATCAATTTAAATGTCGATTAGTGCAAAAACCACAGAAAATAGATCACAAACACTTCTATTTTAATTTGAAGAGTTTTGGGCCTTTCAATAACTATTCAAAAATCTCTTAGTTTTCCAAGATTCATTGAGATATTCTATAGTTTTGAAAGTTTTGGTCTAATACGTTATCTAAAAAATAGATTTAAACTGCCTCACAATTTGCAAATTTTATATCTTTATGCAATGCAAAAACGCTCATGCAAAAAATGAGCGTCGTATCGTGGATGATGTCGCAAAAGTGCAATGAAGACTGCTGAGTTTGTCGGGCAACATCAGTTTGTTATGCTGGCTGGAGGCGGCAACATGGAAGCTTTTCTGCATTATGCCTTTTGCATTTACGACATTGCCAACCAAACAAATTTCCCCCTCCCTCTCCTCCCGGTTTTCCACTCCGGGGAAAATAGCGCGCCGTTTTTCATGTTCGTGGCACGCTCTTTGCGGCCCCCGAATGCAAATACGCGAATATCTTTCGCGCGTCCCGAGTGTGCGAAACGTCAAGCGCGCTTTCGAGAGGGGCACAAACTGGTCGAATTCGGAATGGGCCAAAACTTGGTTTGTCTAATACGTATAAATATTTATAAAATATACGCGTGCGCACGAGGACGAAAAGGACGAAGCAGCGTGTGCTTTTGAAATTCGCACACTACACTTGCGAATCTACATGTTTACTGTTTCCGGTCTTGGCGCATCACACACACACATACATACATAGTCCTGTTTCATATTTTGTATTTAGTTTGCATAATGGTTTCATTTCTCTTTAGGGTTCCCAGTTTCGTATAGAAAAGGATATGCAAAAATTTAGTCAAATATATTACAAGTAAAAAGTGCAAATATTGTTACAGAAACCATTTTTTGTTGTTTAGAGGAAAGAAGACATCTTGAAAATAAAAATAAATGGAAAAATGATTACAGAGAAATGTCAGAAAACTATTTTTTTTTCATCTACAGCAAAAATTAGCAATTGCTATTCAAAGGAATCATACAGAAAAATTAATACTTGAAAGAACATTTAGAAAACTTTTTGGATCAACGTCATCTTGGAAATAGGTATAAACAAAAAAATTATTTTAAAAATAATAAATCCCAACTTAAAAAAGAAAATTTCAAAAAACTAGCATTATCCTTGAAATCATTACATTACTAGGATTACAAAGCTAAGAATTGCAAGTTGCTATGGAACTCCTCCATCTTGAAAAAAAAAAAGAATTCAACGACTTCAAAGCAACTTGCGCAATTTACCCCTTTCACTTCGCTTGCACTTGAATAAAAAGATGGGCGCTTCTAAGTACATGTAAGGAATTATCCTTGCGCGTCGAGGACGAAACGCGAAGTCGTTCGAGTTCGTCGAAGCAAATGGCCGTAAATAGACAATTCCCATGAGCATTTTATTAGCTTCGCGTGGCTTTCAACTTCAACTTGTTCTGTTTTGTTTCGCGTACTCGTCCTGCTGCTCGTCCTGCCATTTCGGTAGCTGTTAACTTGACGAAGAGCAGCGCCTTGTGGTCTTCGAGTTGGCAAGTTACACACGCGTACAAGATGTCGTTTGAGCGGGGCGCATCCTTGGGCGAATCCTTCGGCAGGGAAACCGATCCCTTTTTGGGACGAAAGCGATGCGCATCTCGTGCGTTTGTAACTTTCGGGGCAAGTTCATCGCGAATCTGTGCGGTATCGCAAGAGAGGTTGTTCTATGGTATTTACGGCTTATTGCACTTGACAAAGCGAGATACAAATTTACGGACGGAGAGAGCCAACTTGTGGAAGCATATTTGTTTCCAAGTTTCTTTGCCTTTGGTTTGTGCCGCATGAGTTGTTAAAATTCGCGGGGGTTTTTCGTGGAAAAATATCAAATTACGGATGGTTTCAAGGAGGAAGAAAGAAGTCAGGATAATTTTGATTAATTTGTGTTTATAACTTGGAAGATATTTTTTGATGAGGAATTGTTATTGTTTCAAAACAAAGAAGAAAATATAAAAATTAATAAAAGAATTAATTAAGATATCAAATTTCTTGATTAATTTATGTTTACAACTTGGAAAATATTTGTTGATAAATAGTTGTTATTGTTTTTAGTGAAAGAAGAATATATAGACGTGGTATTATATAATAAATAATTATTTTTTAATTTTTAATGCCAGTCCTTTAAAAAAATTAATAAAGGAATCAATAATGATGTCAAATTTCTTGACTTAAACATAAGGATAATTTTGATTAATACCTTAGAAGATATTTTTTGATGAATAGTTGTTAGGTTAGTTTTTGAAATCGAATAATTCCTAAATATTTTCATAAAATCATGCTTCAAAAAGGATAAATTTGTTCTAGCAGCTTCCGGAGTCAAACATCAATTTATTCGAGTATCCACCATCAGAGGAGTACATAAAAAAAACTCTTGAAGAATATGAGAATATGGGGGCAGTCGAGAGATGAAAGAAAAAGTGGAAAAGTTCAATTGGGAATTTATCTAACGAAGAGATCCACGGTGAGGGAAGCCCTCGTGGACGACGTAATGCATGGATGAAATCCTCTGGACGAGGCGAGGAAGAGATCCACAGTAAAATGCCTCCGAGGTATAATAAAAGATTAGCTTCCTTATTTTACGTCGTGATGTTAGATTAAGGCTACCATCTTTCGTCCTGAAGGAAGAAGTATTACTTACTGCCCTCCCCCCTCCTCCACACGCTCATCCCGTATGCCCATCATGCTTTTTGAGTAAATATTCCCATATCTTATTGATGATACCTGGGGTAACGAATCGAAATGATAGCGAATCAAAAGGAATTTATGAAATACAACTCCACGGCCTTAATCAAACAACGTCGCTGAAGGATTCATGAATCCTTCATGAAGGATCCAAATTCTTTTTCGTCTCATTTCGTTTTTTTTTTTGGTAAAAGAGGATAAATTCATTTTTTTATTCATTCTACTACGTTGTACAAATTGGTAAATGTAATCGCAAAACATGTATGGAATACAGGAATGAAAGATATAAAATAATATTGCAATTGTACGCGCACTTGAAGTTTGATATTTGCGATGTTTGAATGCGAACAAAATGGGAAAATCGCTTCTTCAGCTGAAGATTTACATGCGTCGTATTTGATTGCTGCAAGCGGACAGAAGAAATATGCAAAAGAAGATACTTCTTCTTGGTGTATGTTGGTTGGTAAATATAGGAAACAGCAATTCGATGTGTAATATCATCAACAACAACAATTTTATGTTGTTTCTCAGGTTGCTGTCTGCAAACAGATTTATGTGCTTTTATGCGTTTGAGATTTTTACGGCGGAGTTTTAAAGCGATTTGACTATTTTGTCCCACGTTTTATTGCATCAAAGGATATTTTCTTATCCTTAAGACGAGATTTTCCATGGGATTAAAATAATACTTTAGATATGATGATTTAAATATTTTCATGGAATTTATATTTCAAGAAATGTAACATTCAGAAATGTTTGTTTGAAATAGTTTCCTTGGAAATTGAAATATAAGAAACTTGCAAGTTTTTTCAATGGAAATTCAATAATTATCAATTCAATGGCTTATAATAAACGATCACTAGGACTTAAAGGATTATTTTTCTCCCTCATTCTCTGCCTTCATCGAAATGAAGATCTATGTAATCAATTTCCGCGCCAATTACGAATGCTAAACACGAACGCGCATGGAGAACCTCATTAAAGTCTCCATTATATCTCCAGATTCTAATTGAACATGGGAAAACATTAATAGCACGGGAAGGAAGCACGCCACGCGACGCATTCCCGATGATAGCCGAAAGGCATGAATCCTTCCCCCACTCCATTCCGCGTTACACGCTTCCTTAAAGAGATTCCCTACTCTCTACACTCTTACTTATTATTATTATTATTATGATCGTTATCCCGACTATAGTCTTAGTTAATCTCGACGGCATCTCAAATGTACCTTGCAGGTACAAACGACTTTATTAACAAGGCTGGAAGCCACCGCGGAAAGTTGCTTTCGTCCTTGAGAACTTCCCTTTCTTGTCCGTAGTTGGGAAACGCACGACGAAGGTGTATGCGTCGTCCATTCGAGATAATTAGGAAATTTACATTATGTTCTATGTTGTTTGTCCCCCTCTCCATACCGGAAGTCGTGGATGGGGGGAAGTCCTTGAAACAAGGAGCGGAAATAGAAATTAGTGCGAGCGACACTGAAACAAGGAAACAAGGAGACACGTAGAGGTGTCTGGTCGTGTCCTGGAAGACATTCGAGCGTCGTCGAAGGAAAAGGACGAAGAAACAGGACGAAAGAAGAGAGGGGATGCAGAGAACCGGAAGTGCGAGTCTTTGGCATCCAACGAAACGAGAGGAAATTAGCCGAACTCAATTGATGTGCGTTACCACCGGCGTTTTGTTGCTTCTGGCCAATTCAAATAGTCCTGGACGAATCCGAGGAGTGGTAAATTGAAAAAGTTTTATGATTTCCTACCTAGCGACACCAGCGCCACCATCGCTAATGACAGCGAGCAAAACGTTCCAGAACAAACAGTGTTGTTTGCGATCGACTTCAATTAGAAATCTATTTTGCCAACAAATTTTATTTAACTCGTAAATGTTGTTTTTTTGCAACATATTTTTACGCATTACTAAAAAGTGTCAAAAGTATAAAACAGGGAGAGAGAAAGAGAAGAACGAATGGGTAGTTTGGAATAAACAAATACATTTTGCAAATTTGCATGCAACGCTGAAATCGAGTTACGTACAGTTACGAAAATGGCAATTAACTATTTGCGTATTTATGACGTTTACGTCGTGCTTATGCGCGCATTATCCCAGGATTATTCGCTTATGCAGATGCGCCTTTAGGATGGCAATTGTGCAAATTCACTACATTTGTTTATTGTTAGCATTCATGCATTTATGATCATACTGGTGTAATCGAAGCATGAAATTTTCCTTTGCTCTTCTATTTTCACAAATTCCGGAATCATTGGACCAAAAAATAAGGATACAACTAAACGAAAAAGTCACGAAAAACTAACTAGTAATCTATAAAAATATGGAGATGAAAAAATCATTTATAAAAAACGAATGAAAAAAAAAGAACTGAAAGAACGCTATAAACGTCACTGAATGAAAACGTCATCTGGATGATATCATCATCAAATAACTAAACTGAAAAAATTCCCTATCTTTCCTTGGGGATCGCTCGAATCTTCCTCGTATGGTCAAAGAAGTTACCCGGGAATTCCAGGACTTTCCAACTTTTTTATTCCCTTCTTTTTCTTCTTATTTTTTTGTTGGGTCTATAAGTTTCTCCATGTTCGTTAGTTGGATGAACGAACTCTGACTGGCCTCGATTGATTGATTTATAATCTCGCGGATAGTGCTAATCCTATCTGGATGACATTAAGCAAGTAGTAAAACGCGTGGGGTAATATCGAAGGAAAAGATCCTGGCATTTTCCGTGGAAAGCGGAAAATCGCGTGGCGATGGAGATGGCTGATACGATGGATATTCCTGTTGGAGTTGGGGTTCGATTCCACGGGTGGAATGAAATGGACGATTTGATTTAACGTCTGCTTAGCGAGGACGTTATGTCACTAGTCCTGCGATTGATTAAGCGATGTTCCTTCGGGTTTACTGCTTTTTTTCATTGGATATCTTCGCAGAGGTTATAGAAAGTGCGTGTGATGCTGGAATGATTGGATCATCAATGATTTTACGGTTTCGCAAGGATAATTGTTTTTAATTTCATTGGTTGATTGATTAATATGTTGGTTATTTAATGAGTAGTAATAATTTTCAAGATTGAAGATGTAAAAATATTATAAGAAAAAATAGGCAATGATTAATTGAAAATTTGATATCTTTGAAAATCAGAAAATTACCATAAAATTATCAACTTATAAACCCGAAAATATGAATAAATTCAGAGATTTATCTAAACAAAATTATTTGCTTTTTTAAGGAATAAACTAGGGATCTTAAAATATTATTCGAAAAAATTCAAAAAAAATTGTAAACAATAACGAATAAAATTCAAGCCTCAAATTGGATTTTTACATTTGTTTCTTCTTGAACCAAAAAAAAAACAAAGAAAAAATTGCAGATTTGATAGATAGGAAAAAATAGCAATGCGAATGTATAGTAGATCAATCCATCTGTCAGTTAGGCAACCACTTATACATCATTCATGTACAATATGCTTGTCAGCAAACAAAACAAACGAGTGACAGCAAAACGTCAAAAGAATCCCAAACCAACATGAAAAACCACCAGCGGAAAATCAAGCGTTTTCATATTGATTCCAAAACAAAACCAAAACATTTGATTTCTAAGGGTCAAGGATAATAAAACTGTAGTCATTCCCAAATCGAAATTTACAACACTCATCGTACGAGTCAAACAGGCAAACATAAATTTACATTTACACGCACTCTCGATGCGAAAGGATCGAGAGGATACGATGTACGATCCTGGAGATTTCCCTCCATTTCCCTCCCCCCACCACCATCCACACAGATAACATGCAAACACTCGAGGATCCTCTTAACGTGCAGGTAGTGAAACTGGATCGAATAGAGATGTGCACACGCCGAGGAAAACACGACGCTCGTGTTGTAAACCGGGACTATTAGGATGCGCCCATCATGCCACTCGTCACCGGGATTCGGTTGATCCTTGGCGCAAACCGGAAACGCCATACGAGCCGCAAGCGCGATCGAAAAGTCGCACAGCCACCGATCCAAATCCTGCCGATCCATCCATCCGGCACAGAGTGACAGAGGGCGCCGTATGTAGTGCACCTCGAGCGTCAACTGTTTTATTATTGATGCAAACAGGATGACAATATGGCGTAGTAGTTTTCGCACGATTTTAGTGAAAAGCAAAGAACGAACGCAAATTGTCAGTCGACGAGTTGATTAATGTCGGGGCGCGTTTCGGCGCCTATTTATCATCGCACGCAGCAATTCAATTAATTCGAAATGCATACGACATCCATCTGTCAATTACAGCGAGGATAATCGTGAATAGTTTATGCGAATTTATCCGTATGGGCTTCAATTCACGGAGTGGGGGGTTGTTGATCAGATGAGTGGAAATTTAATTTCGGAATGTTGAAAACCATTCGCGTAAAAATCAAGAAAATATTCGTTGGAGGATACGATGAAAATGGAGGGATACATTTTGAACGAAAAGGAGAAGTCATGAAGTTACTTCGTCTGCAAATTTCCCGGTTATCCTTTGGAAAAAACACACCAACCGATTCTGGGAAACGTGCGCCAGAGATTGCCGACTGACTGCACGAACATAAATTATAAACTTTTTAATTTTCTCGCCTTTTCTTTCTCTATTACATTTCTTCGATTAGAAATTTTCCCTTGATTTTCCCCCGTTTCCTTGAAGTTTGCTTTTTTCAGGATAAAACATTGAACAGTGAACGTTGAACAAATTTAATAAAATCTCGGTTAATTTTTTGTTTAAATTTGTCTTATAATTTCCATGGAAAATCTGATTATCCCCAAGCACTTGGTAACAGGATAATCAGCTATATAATGGGAGAAAAAGGAGAAAATGAATCTTAAATAGGTCGAGCTTGTTGAGAAAGTTGTTAGTTGATGCTCGCTGCTTGTAATGGTCTAGTTTGTAATGCCCTAATAGTGGGGGTAACTTGTAAGGACGAATAGAGAAGCCGGAAGTGGTTTCTTCCTGCTCCTGGTTGGAACATAATTTAGTCCTCCGACGAGGAGTTGATTTATGAATCAGTTTTTTTCTGAAATTATGAAGAGGGTACTTTTTCGTTGGCATAATTACTCATGAATTTATAACGAGTCCTGTTCGAAGGACCAAAATCTGTTAATCTTTTCCCTAATGGATTTTTCTGACTTTGTCATTTATTAATTCACTTTTAGATTTTTCATAATTAAGAGCGTCTTGTATGAAATTTGCCTATTCAATTCAGGAAATTAACAATTTTATTTAAGTCTGATTAAGTCCTTTAAAATCCGGAAATGAGAATTAAAATATAAAAAAATTCCATTAATAATTCTCTTTAAATTAAATAAATTATCATTTATGAACGTATTAAAATATCACATAATTAAATAATTAATGACTTAATCCTCAACAGCCCCAAAAAAAATCGAATATTCATGGAAAAACTTTACAAGCATTCAGGATAAAATGCATAGAACAAACAGGATAACGAATAAAAAAACCGTTAAAGCTTGTGCAGGCAAATAGTCCTTCTACACTTTACAACCTTCCATCCTGTTCCCCCCACCACTCGAAAACTATCCACAGGCATCCCAGTTAGTAATTGTAATTCGTGTTTGAAGCTCACGTAACAAATGGCTTTTAATTAATGGCCATCCTGCTCGGTATTAAAACATAATTTTTGCGCGCTCATAACTCCTCTCTCCATTAATCTCCCAGCATCCTTCTTTCTTTTCCTCCATGCTTTTCGCCCCCTTTTTCTCGTGCTTGTTTCCGCCGGCATCCATATTTAAAGTTGTGTTTTAGTTTCGTTTCACGCTCCTGCAGCGCCACCCCACATTTAAATGACGCGAACAAGGACGAAGAGATGCAACACAAACGTGAGGGGGGTGGTTGTTTCGAAGTAAAAAGTTAAACGGCCATTAAAAGAAACAAAACGAAAATGACGTATGCCCAAAGTGTACAAGAGTCCAGGAGGATATGAAAAAAATACAAGAGAGGAAGGACGAAGAGGAGATAAAACGCACCTGCATCACTTCATTTCCGGGCGCGTCCTATTTTGTGTGCGCATTTTCGCGCATTTGCCAACAATATAATTACAGCATTAGGGCTTTTTGAATGCATTCGAATGAAATTAGTGCACGCCATGTTGTTCGTGCATGTGCTGGAAAATTGTTGTTTTTTTTTCAGGTTTTGTAAGAGTGTAATTTAGTTGGACATTTAGTTTTTTACTCCTTGAACCACTTCAATTTTGGTTTCATATTTATGATAAAGTTTCTGAGGTTTTCATTAAGTGGTTTCATAGTTTTAATCATAGTTGATTGAATAATTAATAACAACGATAAAATCCGAGAATATTGAAGAACTAGTTCTTTTTGAAGAAGAAGAATAAAGTTATCTATTAACTTTTTTTGAATTATCCTTGATTTTTCTCCCTAATTAATCTGCAAATTGTTGACACCTATTTTTCGTATACAAAACTTCATTTTAAAAGAAATTATTATGATCTCTTTGTCTTCAACTAAAACCTCAAATTTCTGTTTAATGCTTCAGAAAATTTGTAATTGCAATTTTAGATAGTTGAAATTTCTTTACTTACAAAATATTTTTGTGATATTCTTAACAATCAAACATCAATCGAGTTCCTTATATTTTTTAACTATTATTTGAATTTGTAAGTTTAAAAACAAATTTTTACAATTTTCTAACCAAAATTTCAAATTTATTATTCCATTTTTTCTCCTACAAAATTTGATCTTAAAAAATGATTTCTAAAATTTGAAGTGTCCTTTGATAACGAACAGTATTTTAACCTCAAATTACTGTACAATTATTTTCTCTGGAACACAAATTTGAAATTGTAATTTTCCCAAGATTAAACTTTCATCTCTCCTAAACTCTCTCCTGTTCTTAACATCTCGTATTCCTTCCGGGAATAATCTCAACCATTCGAACATCGATCGATTTCCCTCTTCCTTGTAGTCAAATTTCCAATTCAAACGGGACGTAACCTAACCTAACCCCATCTAAAACCGCAATATATTATTTTCCCTTTTTTCCCTCTTTTTTTTATCCTTCTACATTTATCCAGCCTGCTGCCTCGCTGATGGTGGCAAAGCAGAGGCAGTGCCAGAAAAAAAAGAGGGCGCGTAGAATTTCATCATCCCGATTTGTGCCCACAGCAGAGATAGATAGAACACACCGGCGCAAACAAATCGTTTGTACTGAAGTCATATCTGGCGCGTTGCATAACATTGAACAATGCGCGCAAATAACGCGCGAGATTTATACGAGGCGCGAATCGAGGCGCGATGAAAACTGAACGTGGGAAACTGAATGCTCTGGAAAACGCGCTTTTTTCAGTTCGTCCCGTTCGTTCGTTCCAGGTTTGAGTCTGGATCTGGACGTTTCGGAAAATTTGGTCGGATAACGCCAATGCAAACTTCCGTATCCACTTACTGCGAATATAAATATCGATAAATTTCGTTGAAATGTCTGAGAGGAAAAGTGGTGGTTTAGTCGTTTTTTTTCTTGGTACAGGGGAATGAAATCCAATCAGAATGAGACGTGCACATGAGAAACGACGAGGAAGATAAGTGATAAGAAAATACCGGAAGTGATTTTCAGTAAAGTGGTGATTTCTATGATTTTCGAATAAGTTATTATCCTGTGATATTAAAATTATTTCTAAAATTGATGATGATATTGAAAAATTATCAGAAAATTATAATTTTTTTTCAGGTAGAAACGATGAAGAATATATCTGGTAAACAAATACCGGAAGTGATTTTCTCTGAAACCAACGATATCAACAATTGACTTTCTGGAATATTATTCTATTTCAAGCAAGATCAGATTTTCAAAATACTGTAAATACTCCCAAATATTTATAGTTTTTAATGAAGTCGAAGAAATATAGAAAATTCAAAATTTTCCAGATTAATTTTTCATTGAAGGCGCAAAAATAGCAATTTTACCAAGAAATCTGCCAGGAACTTGGCAAAAACCGGAAGTTTCATGTGAAAATACAGCTTTTCCTATCCAACAGTTTCCTTATTTCACATTATTTTCATCTCCTTTCGCTTTACCAGCCAATAAATAACTCAGAAATTACATTATTCTTTTACGATTATTTCTCGTGCGCAAATCCTAATGTTTATGTAACTCCGCCGGAAGCGGGTATGTAAAACCGCAGCAGGCTGTGTATGCACGCCACCCCCGACCCCCGACATCACCGCCTCCGCCCCCGCCATCGCCCGAAACGCGAACTCAACGGCAACTTTCCCGAGGTGTGCCAGGATTTATGAACTATTGCAACTGTTCGAGAAGACGTCTTCGAGCTGCAAATTTATGGCGTGCGCACCAGCAACGTCGACGACGGAACTTTCGGTTGCCGCCCCCGCGAAGAACCACGTTCGCACGCGCGCGCGTGTGGAAATCTGTGTATGTGCGAAATCGCGTCTATTATGTACCTAGTGCGGGCCGAAACAGTCCACACAATTGCCTGTCACATTATACGCGCTTCAACGTGAATTTATTCGCGAATAATATTGTTCGGGCGGCGTGCATCACCCGCCTGCCCCCACTCCCAACCCCCTCGAACATTTGTTTACAACGCGCTCCCAACAAGTTCGCGAATTTTTCGTATTTTCGCCGCTTTTAATCAACTTTTTGATTTACCTACCTTGACTCGAAGTGCTTCCATTTGTTGGCAGGCTTCCTGAAGAGTGAGTGGGCGGCTGGTTCGCAGACTGCGGCTGATACGATCACATCTGAAACAATGAAAAAAAAACCACATTATTTTTTTGCTTTCAACTTTGATTTTTGGCTTGGATTTAATTTGATTAAAAATTGGAATTTAAATGGAATTTCTGGAGTGTAAATACCACAAAAAGCTGGGGCAATATGTGGTTTTGCATACCCTCTGCAAAAGCTGAGCTTTGCGGTTGCAAAATGTGGTCGAAGGGGGTTTTTCCAACCCATTGAAATTAGGCGACAAAATGGCACGTTTCGAACCACCGAAATGCGATAAAGAAGATGATGAGAAGTGTAAATAATCTGGTGCTAACGATGCGAAACAAGAATTCCAATGGTTGCATTGATAACGTAAAAGAAACGTCGACCGCCCCCGAAGACCGTATTTTATGATTATTGTGCAATCTGAAAGCAATGAAGACAAAAAGACGATAACAGCAGCTTCGGAAGAAGGTGAAAAAGCGAAGAGGACTGCAAGGACGAAGAAGATAAACCACAAAAAACGGGGTTTATTATCATCAGTTCGTCGAGTGTTTCGATTTCCAATTAATTTTTATTGCTTTACTTCCAAAACTTCCATTAACAGTTTCAGCAACATAGAAAAATTAGTGCTGGGAAATTTTCCCGTCATGAAATTCACAAAAAAAGAGACAGCCATAGACTCGGCCAAATTTTTGTTATTAAATACAAATAGTTCCGAATAAAAATAAATGAATTGCGATATTTGCAAAAAAAAATTCGCTTGTTTTACCATTGAAATAACAAGATGCAATATTTTTTTAACGATTGTACAACAAATTGAATAAATAAAAATGGTCAATTTTTCGCTATAACTAAAAAACTAGCACTAAAATTAAATAAATACACCATGCATAGTTTACACATGCAATTATTTGAATTGCACAGCAACTAAAACGTAATTGCGGATGGAAAAGAAAAAAGGTGAACTTGTCGTCACTACAACCAGCACCAAAGAGAATAATGTGGTTCACTTCTCCTTAAAGCATTTATTGCTTCGCATGTATACGCTTGCATTGTTTATTTGTCGCAGCAAATCGCTTTTATAATGTGCCCGCCGCAGCAAGGACAATTACATCCTGGCAAATACGTTCAAAAGTTCAACGAAGACACAAAACAAAAACGCATGCTGGAATTATTTTCCAGTCCACACACAACATCAGCATCGCAGGATAGTAGGATAGTAAGGATTCGTGTGCATGGTCCTTCAGGAGGAAGGATGCAGCAGGATGTGTGGGTGAGGATCGAGGAGGAACGTTCGTTGCAAAGTTCTGTACGGCGAAAAGCGCTCCAGCTAAACGCTAAATAAATTGCAGTCTTACGTATTTTTCGCTGGCATTCGTTATCCTTTTTCGGGATGCATTTTGCATTTTTCACCAGGAAGGCTGCACTGTGGGAGGATGCAATATATGTGCAAATCCTTTGATAAATAGGTATTGATTTTCTGCATGGGTAAATACGTTCAAGGATAATTCTTTGATTTAGGAATATTGGCAATTATTTGTTGATTTTGACTTGTCAGGATAATTCCTTAAGATGTAACTGATTGTTTTTATGTTTATTAGTATAAATTACCATTGAAGAAATGTTCAATTGTTGATTGTGAAAGGATATCTAGGATATCATATAAATCAAAAAGATGCAAATTTCTCATTGACTCATTATGAATTGTTATTATATTTCAAAAAGTAATTAACTTCCTGTATAGAAAACTAAATTCGAAAACTTTTGGTTATAACAATAAATCTAAACTAAAAATTTGTTGCAAAGATATTTTTTAATTGTGCAAAAGAAGAAAAAAATAGAACAATTATTGGTTGTTTAAAGTTAATTCCTTGAGATATTTAAAATTAATTTCAGGAATAATTATTTTTTTATTACAAATAATGCTATTTCAGGATTTCATAGACTTTAAGATGATTTCTAATTATCTATGCTCCCGAGACAAAAATATATTTTTCAGGATAATTTCACGATTTTGAATTCTCAACAATTATTTTTTGTTTTGAAGGATAATTAATTTCGACGATTCAGTGCACTATGAATAAATTGATATTTCAAATCATTTTTAAGATAGATAATAAAAATCAAATATATCATTTAACCACGAAGATCCTGTAATATTTTTGATCCTAGCAAAAATTACCTTTATATTCAAAAATGTTTTTGCATGATAAAATACCTTCAAGGATAATTTCTTCAATCAGTTAAAATAGCAATTACTTGCTGATTTCAATCCTAAAATATATTATAATTTCAAAAATTTTTAAGATGATTGGTATTTTAATAAAAAAATTTCCTAATTATATTATCAAATGAACTAAAAAAATACCTAATTATTTTTGAATCTGTCAAGAATTTTTATGGCAAATAAATATGTAAATATAATCCTGAGATTCCCTATTCAATAAGATATTTTTTAAGGATAATTCCTAACTTCAAAAACCCAGAAATTACATCTTCACTATAAGGATAACACCTAAGAATCCTCCAGAACATTTTATCTATCAAGAAATTTTTTCATTCCAGAATGTCAAACATCATCAACATCCAGGATGCAATATCCCCCCTCAACATCGCATATTCCCGGAAGATCCTTCAACATCGTACCGTACACGAACGCAATCAACTTTATTAGACATTGTTGAGCAGCCTGCATGCTCATCCTCAGCATTTCTGCACGTTATCATCACCGACGACAACGTATTGTTGCATTAATAGCTGTTCATCCTGATAATGCACACGCCGTGTCTTGCACCTCAGTTGGTGGGTGGCAAAACGCCGCCTCCAAACATACTGCTCTATCTTACAATGCCAGCTAATCGACTTGTAAACACCGACCTTAAAGTGGCTCACATGCTCGTAATTAATTCTCCTATTATCATCAGAGCACCAGCACCAGCAGCCAACGAACGACCAAAGAGTACTACAACGAGGACTACTTCTTCGTTCTGATGTTACCTATAGTCACGTTGCTGGAGGCGGTGAAAGTTGCCAACTTGAATGCGCAAACTTGCACGCCGCTCGCGAACGAGGTTTCTCTTCGGGCGTTCAATTTGCAAACGTCTTGCGCGCTTGTTATCATCAGGCGGAACGTAATAATGTAGATCATGCATTCATTGTTAGATTGAGATTGAGTTGTTAGCGGTATTCGTTTATGGTTACGTTGTGGGTTTTGGTTTGAAGTCAGGGAGGATGTAAAAAGTTGGGTTGAAAATATAAAAAGTTTTTGATGCCTTTCAGTAAAATTTGTGAAGGTTGTATAATGTGATGGACAAAGAGATTAGTTTGAAACAGATCAGAATTTGGTTTGAAAAAAAAAATTATAAAAAAAACAAATCATTTTGTATCTAAAATTTTTAGATTTCATAAAACTATCAAAGATATTAGAAATGTTATCCAAAATTCATGTGAACTGTTTTGAGAATTTGCTTTGATACATAAGCTTCAATTAAATTTGTTTCTTAAGAAGGATAATTTTGGGCCTATCAAAAATATTAAAAATGTTATAAAAATCTCAACTTTGGTTTGAAAAATAAGGATCAATTTGAACCTTCATTTTGCACAGGATTATTATCAAAAACTTAAATCTTTCATGATTAATTTTCAACCTTTTCAACCTTTATCTAAATCTCTGATAATTTTAAGTCTAAAATCTACTAAAGTTTGATTTCATCAAACAATTTGTTCATAATACAAAATAATACGAAACAACAAATTCCTCAGATTGATCGCGAATAATCCTGATCCTGTGCATGCATTCGGCAAACGATTTATTGCATTAGTACTGCACGTTGCAAATGAGCTCATAATTTTCAACAGATTTCCGCTTTTGATTTCACTCATTCCGCACATAATCCTGTGCAAATGATGCGTATTGCTATTATCCTGATTTGAACGCGCATAATTAAATGCTGTGCACTATAATTGAAACCTGCTGAATTATTTCGCCGGAAAAACACATTTGACTCCGACGCGAATGTTATTTTATAGACCAACAACGAAGAATAGAGTTTAACAAACCAGTAGAGTTATTGATTAACTGATTATTCGTGTGCTTATCCTTCACAAGCACAAATCAAGTCGTGATCCTGCAAGGACTCAACGATTGAATGACCACTCAGTTTGAGTTTTCTGCCTGTTAGAATTTTTGTCGCGTGTTTCAGGCGTAAACAATTATTATTCTACAGGGTATTATTATTATCCTTACAATATATACAATGAAAAGTATGAAAATTAATGATTTTTATGAGTTGGTTTTATGGTTTGAAATGGAAATGAATAATGGAAATTTATTAATACGTCCCTGATTGAGTATTTATAGATATTAAGGGGATTTACCTTAAGTAAATCGAATGCGTGCCTTATTTTCCCGTATTAAAAAACTTGTTATGACTCCGACCGGAAACGCGCCCAGCAAGCAGCAGCACTCGTGCATTTCACATGATATCCGGCCATTGTTTCCGCATTTCGATGGCGTTCCCCACAGCTTGATAAATAGGATACGGACGAATCCGAGTGAAAGGACTTCTGCGGACTGCACGATAATAGGAATGCTCATTTTCTATTTATTATTGTTTCGCATTAAGCGCGCACGTAGAATAAATCGAAACACGCGAGATATTAATAACGCAAGCAGGCATTTCGGTCACGTGATACCTCAAATCATGGCTGCATGATATAATGATACCATAGTCACTGAAGGACCACAATTCATAAATAAAGATACAAAAAATAGAAGGTGACTCAAAATTTATATTCTACAATTTCGCAAAAATTTTCTCAATGTGGATCCACACATGAAAAGAGTTTCCGCTTCTCTGTAGGTTTCGCCTCCTCATCATCTTCAGTATAATCCCAGAGTCGACGCTCAGCACGACAAAATAACGCATAAGGAATTGCTGACGTGACAGCAATCGTTAAGGAAATCCAAGAGATGAGATCCCATTGTTCAAAGGTATTCTGAAGAAATAAATGATATCTGAATGGGTTGCCAAAAATTTTGGGGGTTATGGAGTACATCAACTGCAATTTTTCCAATGGTATATGGAGCAATCGCTCCAGCAATACCACCACAAGCGTTGACGATGGCAGCAACCAATCCAGTATGGTTCTGGGTGATGTCAATGAGAGTGACCTTCATGCCACTGTAGAAGGATGCCTTTAAGGCCATTCCTACTGTGATGGCACTGATGGCTCCAAGACGGTCGCATCGAAGGGCACAACAAATCAGAAGACATACACATGGAAGGATCGTTGCTATGGGGACGAAAATTTAAAAAAGGGTATGGTTGAATGTATCTTAGGATGGTATTTACAAATGGTCGTGTTGATGATCCTCATGTTTACAACGGGAACGTTACAATGCACGACCATTGCATCAGTGAAGGCTCCGAAGATGAAGCTGGCGATGAACATGGCGACTTGAGGGATGCAAACGATGAGACCACTCTCTTTCGAGGTGAATTTCAAGACATCATTTAAATATTTCGGGAAATTCGAGATGATCGTGAAGAGGGTGTAGTCGTTTCCGAATTGGTTGATCATACAGGCCCATACGACAATGTCGCTGATGATGGCCTTAAAGGGTACCTTGTGTTTTTTCTTCTTGACTAATGGTGATAAAAGTCAGTAAGATGGTTAATGAAATTTGGGGGGTTACCAACAAATTCGACTACTGAGATAGTCCATTTCTTCGTCTGTAATGAATGGATGATTCTCAGGGGCTGAGTAGACAAAGATGACGAAAAGGATACAGAAAACTCCACCGAGTATGGCGTAGGTGTAGTAAACCCAGACCCAGGATTCAAAATATTCCAGAATGTACGCACTTGGGATGTTACCAGCTACTGTACCCAAACTCAAAGAAGCAAGGACGAAACCCCCGACTAAACTGCGTTCGGTTGATGGTATCCATCGAGCCATGAGTTGCGTAGCCCCAGGATAAATTGGTGACTAAATTGTAAAACATGAAAATTTGCTGGGATATCTTCAAAGGACCTACTTGACCCAATCCTGTGAAGACTCTCAACAAAACCACAAAACTCCAATGACAATAGATCGCAACCAATGGTAACAAACCCGTCGTCAAACTGGATATGAAGCAACCACCAAGGACGACCCACTTGGCTCCAAAACGGTCACACATCAACCCTGCTGGGATGTTGCATAGAAGATACCCCACGTAGAACGCCATCAGGATGTAGCCTTGAATACCTTCATCCCAATCGAATTTGCCACCTTCGATGGGGTCTATGACGGGTCGATCCGTATTGTTTCCCGGTACAGGACAGTTAGAGGTCTTCGACAATTTACCATCCTCGGATTCGCCCTTGACTTGCGCTGGTTTGGTCATTTCAGTGAGGGCCAGACTCAAGCAGACACGTTGAGTGTAGCAGATTATGATGCCGAAGGTTATCAGAATGGTCATGATGAGGCGATGCGAGGTGGCTCGGCCTACAAACGAGGGTATCTTTGGGATGGATTTGTGGTTGGTGAGTGGTGGTTGGGTTGATGGTGGTCTTACCGCAACAGACGCATTGCATCACAGCGCAGAAGCGGCTTGTTTTTATACATTTCAGGATCATGAGGGTTTCAGCGACGCTGGGTTTTCTCGAAGGGTCCGACATTTTGAAAAGGGGGTAATTTTCTAGAGTTGATTTGGATTTGAATTGGATAATAAAAATGTTGTATGTTAAATGATGGATAGTGTCATTATTGATGAGTTTGATAAGTTTGAAGTATTGACAGATTGAAATTGAATTGTATTTTCGATAGGGGGCTCTTCAATCCAAAATAATTAATATAGAAGAATGTTTTTTAACAATCTTGTAATTTTAATATAATAGGAGTACAAAAAAGTGATTTTGAAGGAAGAATTTTAAGGAAAATTAAGGAACTTATATTTGGTTCGATCTTGATCCTAGGTCCCAAAAAACAGCTGAAGATACCAAAAATTAAGTATCCAATAACTTTGTTTCTTTTAAAATCTCCATAAATGGTAAAATACCACCCAATATTTCCTCAGGTTCTTTAACAAAAAATTCAAACCCTACTTTTAAAAAATACCAAAACTTTTTTCTGGGGAATCAGAAAATATCTAAAAATTTTCGAGAGAAAGAAAATGATAACCCTTAAATTTTAATTAGCAAACACTAATTCATAAACTGACCCATGCCAGATACTAAATTGATTATCAATAATGAACAATTGTTCATCATTGTTGAATTCTAAATTACCCTATTTGACCATAGACCTCTCCTAAAGCTGGATCCAATTAAATATGCATAATGATGTTTAATGAGCACTCGCTTTGTTGAATTGTTTATGTCAATGTACTTTCGGACTCACTCAATACTACAGGTCACAATAATTACCAAACTATTACTGAAAGTTGCATGATGTAGTCGACAAATCGCAAAATTTCCAAAAGGATAATTAAAATTTTCAATTAATCAAACAAACGCTATTAATACGAAAAGTTAATTATTAATTTGCATGAGCAAAATAGGTTATGACACTATGAAACTTTCCGAAGGATATATAAATAACAAGTACCAAATTTGCCATACAATGCGCCATTTTGTTCGGTGCGTTCATATTTTATGCACAAATACTCGTTCGCACTAAGCGCGAGCAATAAAGCAAAGTGCACTTACACTTGCTAATTCCGAGCCGCTCTATTTACGCTATTTATGCGTTTATTATGCAGTGTACTCGCTCATGTGAACCTGAATAAGTTTTAGCACTCCAACGCATTTGCACGTACCCTACACGATAACGTATTTGTATTGAATGCGTTGCATAAAGATTTTTTTTTTGCGGTGTGTGCGCGAAATTTCATACACGTTTATTGTTTCGACCCGATTGGCCATTGTGGTCGCCATTTGTTATTTGATTTGAATATACACACATGTAAATATAAAACAGGTGTATGTATATGCGAATAAGTCCGACTGAGTTTTGTTTTATTGTTTTGCGAAATATTATGAATTCGGCTTTTCTATGTTATTTTAACACAATGTAGAACAATGCGGATTGTTTGGTTGGTGGTTTTATAATTTTGGAATTAGTCGGATGTTTGTTTAGTTGTATGATGAAGTGAAATAAAAAAGCGGGTTATGGTGTTATACTAAGCTAATGGAAGGTTTTTGTAAATATGTATATAACGTAGAATGAAATTTTATTTAATTTCCTGGTGAATTTTTGTGCAGTATATCAGAATTTTTTCAACTTTGATATTTTACTATTTGATAGCTGGAAATTATCCACAAATCAAAGAAATATATCAAATTCTAGATAATTCAAATTTTGATTCTAAGTCAGGTTATAAATTTTTGTAAAATTAATGGAATTTGCAATCAAATGTTATAATATTTGTAGAATTTTGAATTATACATTTTTGATATTACTTCCGAATTTGATCTCAAGATAATTTCATTAAAAATTTTCATAAATCAAATAAATATTCCAAATTGAAAATTTTAAATTTTAAATAATAATAAATAATAATAAATTTTATTTTAAAATCAATCGATTTTGAATTATTCTTTTTGATACAGGATATCATAGAATTGATTTTATTTTATATTTTGATTACCAAGACAATTTCATTGAAAAATTGCCTATGGGTTTATAAAATTATTTCCAGAATTTTTGATATCAGACTTTCTTTATGTTTAATACATTAAAATTTGATCTTCAAAGAAAATTTTAATGAAATCTGAGAAATAGCAAATCCTGGATATGTCAAATTTTAACAGTTTTTCTTATCCTTTTCTTATTCTACTTTGTTGAACTTGATTACAAGTTAATTTCTGAAAAAAAATTTTGAATCTATTCAGAATCTATTTAGAACAAAATCATGATATTTCACCCTGCAAATTCGGTTCAATAACTGAAGTACTTCCTTCGAAAACAATTTAAAGTAAATTCCCATTTCAACTTTGGTTCACCTCGGCCCAAAATTTACTCCACTCCTGAGGTTTCTAACCCTCGATTATTCGGCAAGTTGGAGGTTCACCGCAATATCAATGCAAACGACAAAGCCCTGATAAACATCTTGATAAAAAAGCGGCCAACGAGCGAGGTGAATGCGAACGTGAAAGCCTCGCTTCTGTATCAAGCCACAGCGCATTATATAAACGCGCGGAAAAACCGTAATGAACGTGCATTAACCGAAAAGTTTCCCTCCAGCGAAGAAAAGGGCTGGACGCAATGTTGCGCGGTTTTCTCTTCGCACATGCCACAAATTGAATTGAATGGAATCAATATTTATGGCTTCCTCCACCATCTGGATCTTAACCATGGTACGAGGAATCGGGAAAAAGGTTCGGGTGCGACCGAACGAACCTTCATCACAACCAGGACCATTTCATTTCTGTACACGGCTTTTTACGATTCTTAAAAATAAACTCCAAAAGGGTCGTCGCAAAATGAAAATGTACTTATTGGAGCCTTGCCATTGTCCGCGTTAATAAATCGGAGTTTCCACACGATGAGAAGCGTATAATGAAATCGCAAGCATACGTTTGCCTGGTTCTTTGATCCGTTCCAAGGAAGAGATGTTGGTTGGTCCTCAAGGAAGCGAAGGGTGGAGAAGGTGTGAAGGCGGAGAGTGTCGCATATGCGTTTGAAGAAATGTCGAAATTGAATTCGGGAAGACGAACCGAAGAGATGGTCGTGTGTGCGAATTCCCTCCGCGGATGCTGTTTGAGTTGTTGAAGCTATTACGCCGGAACAAAAGGGGATTTTCTTTTCATCACTCAACAAGCGGGACACTAGTAGCACTCCTGACCTTTTCTCCGTCTCTCGGCGTTTCGCTTAAGACTCTCGATGGCGCGGTGCCTTGCGAAGCAAGATGTACAGTGGTGTGGATGGTGGGTGATGGGTTCGGGGCGCCGGTTCGAGTTTGCTGATCCTTCAGGAGCGGAGAGAATATACGCGCACACAAAACATTGAAACGCATCATCGTGAAGCGAGGATGGAGGCGATCGGGGATTGTAGTGGACGCCTTTCGGAGAGAGATTCTTTTGAAAAATGGTCCAGTTCACAATCGTTGAGCGTATTAATCAAAGTCTCATTTGCGCGCTGTGAAATGGAATCCGGGGATAGTTAACGAGAAAAGTAGTTTAGTGATTTTGAGGAGTGTTTCAAAACTCGAGGATTTCAGGATTTGATCAGTATCAAATAGAACCAAGAAGATCAAAGTTGTTGAATTGGTTATCAATATTTTCAGAGTGGTTCTGAAGATTTTGTTGAGGTATCTATATCTGGGAAACTTCAAATGATCTTGCAACTTCTATCGAAGTCCAGAAAACTACTAAACTAATGAATTGATTGATCATGATAAATATTGAGACATGATAGTATTCTGGAACCAATCTTTCAGATTTAAACACTTACAAAAAGGACCTGAGGATATCTTTTTATGGATCAGAAAGTGGAACCCAAATATCACTTTCAGAATTTTCTTAGACTGTAGTAATTAATCTTCAATTAAATTTGCGATATCTTCAATCCAATAGGATTAGTATCCCTGGTGGTTCTAATCTGTGGAAGTTATCTTATTGTTAGATATCCTTATGATACTTGAACCATTGAAGGAAATCAAAATTTGTTGTTAGAACCATCTCAGAAAACCAAAATTTGTCACCATTTGGAACTCTTTGAAAAAACTCATATTAAAACAGTGCCAAAAATTATCAAAATGAATCCTACAATAAGAAATTTAAAAATCTAGTACACAACCTTCAGAAACATTCTAAAAACTTCTAGAAAAATATGTTGGAACCTAATTTAGAACTTCCAGACAATTAAATATCTCCTCCTATACCCAAAATCCAATATTCCCCATCCGACACCAAAAATAAGTTATTACCCGTCATTGACAACCCCCCGCACAAAAGAACTCCGAGCAGAAATATTGCATTTTGGGCGATGGGCTCATATGCATATGCATCGAAGGTCTGAGGAATGTTGATGAGCTCCACGATGCGCATCCAGCAACACATCCAGGATTGAATGCACGTCATGCACCTTATGCACCAGCATCCACGATTGCTGCCGCCGCCGACGAATACAATCCCCTCGATATAACAATCATGTACTGGAGGATGGGACGGGATGGGATGCCTTCATAAATCCAGTTCCAGACGCATCCCGGCAGAGCAGATTCGGGACGGAGGGTTATTTCATGGCAGTACGTTTTGTACGAGTGCATGTAATGCGCGGGCATTGCTTTCGAGGATATCCAAGGTGTTCGCCGATGATGACGGCACCGGATGTCAGTTTTCTATATATGTATGTGCGGATGTGTGGGTGTGTCAGTATGTAGGACGTGCAGCCGGAAGCTATCCCTGCAGGTCCTGTGAGACCGTCGCAAGAAGAAGGAAGGAAAAGGCAGGCACGCGTCGAAATTAAATTTCAGAACGAGTTTAATAAAGTAACGCGATATTGAGTGTGTATGTGAGTTTGTTTGTCGCTTTTGACAACAATTCTTCATTTTTTTCCAAGTGGTTTATTTTTATAATGTGTTATAACGAGGAATCATGATAAAATACCAAGAAATGTTTTTTTTTTCTGATAAGGGTGCAGTTGACGTGCACCTTGATATAGAACCGGCTGATTTCTGCTACTTATGTGATTATACTAAAGTTAAGATTGCACGTTAAAAAATGCATCTTTTTTAATTTTATCGTAATGAGAATTTTACAGTTAGTAACTTTCTGCAAAAATTACCCATAAATGAAAATTATTTATTAATAGAGTAGAACTATAATCAAATTTCACCAAACTCACTAATTTAATGCGCCTTTAAATACTGTTTCTATTATGTGCAGAAAATTGTATGCAAACAAAATTACAACTTCAAATATTCAATCAACATCAACGCATTATAACAACGCCTAAATGATTTATGGTTTCTTATTTAATCGTATAACTTCGGTTCGCGCCCGTTATTCCCTCGGGTGTACTTGGAGCGGGTTTTCATTTACACCCGCTCACACGAACAAAACAGGTTCCCCATGAACCAACATCGTCCTTAGACAACACAGAAAGGAGACAATTCGATTTGCGAGTCACTCCACATCAGGACTACAATCCGCCATTTTAGTTATAGTTATAGTCTACGAACGGTAGGGTTTCCGGTATGATGGCGCCACATGTCTCCCCAAAGGATACACCCATTCGTCCATGATCTCCCCAAACACAAATTCATTACGTTCCCCAATACCGGAAACCCTTATCGCGTAAAATTATGACATTTTGATTTCGATGCTAAAAATTTCGCCCAATTTCGCCCAAATGCTATCGTGTCGCATTTTAGCACTCCGTATCTCGGTTTCATAGCACCCTCAAGAGGGAGTGAAAATGGAGGGGGTTGTTCACGCATAAATACTATTCAAATATAAATAAATTAACGTTACGACCGTAAAAGGCTCGCAATTCTGCATCGGCGCGCGTGAGAGATGAAGCTGAGCGATAAAAAAAGCCATTCGTTGCTTGGTGAAGGTGGCTGACATGGAGCCCCCCACTCTTTCGCCAAAAATGCAAGGATGGCGCCCGAATGAAAGGACCTTCCAGGGTTGGAAGGCTGCAAACAATGTTCTCATTCAATGAGTAGGTGCACGTTTCATCTAAAACCCTCTCTTCTAGGATTGCAGGATGTTTGGGTGGTGGAGGTGGGGGGTGGAGGTTCGGGAAGGATGAGGATTGCGAAATTTCGGCCATGACTGGACCACACGGGGGCTGCGTCGAGCGGAACGCAAAAAGAGATATAGGAGTTCATTCAATCGTGTGTAACCTTTATTGCTGGTGTAATTTACTAACCAATATTTCACGCCGACTCCTACGGGACGCTGCACTCTCATTTCTCGCTTTCGCACGCGTTATTTTATCTGATGATGCTCTTTTTTCTCGCCGCTCCCTTTTGCGCGCTCCTGTTCTTCCCCGGTTTTTCTAATCTGTCGACGGCGATACAACGTACATAATTTATATACATACGTACATGTGATGCCATCTCGTGAGGATTTTATCAATTATTTAAGGACCAAATTCGTTTTTT
>JARJDZ010003233.1:0-20700 GCA_030264555.1 Aleochara sp. GC000083
CTAGCATAAAAATGTAATCACCAATGTTTTGTGAGACTAATTGGCACCGAAAACATTTAATTAATTTAAAAGTGTACATGTCTCTCGTGTCTGTCCCCGGGCGCAACGAAGACGCCTAATTAAAATTATACACATTTGAATTTAATTAATAAATGGTGCAACGCAGCATGTACACGCCGCGAAGTACATCATCGTGTCTTATTAATTAGCAGAAATTGCATTCCTCATTATGCACGCTAATTGATATCATGCGCACACTTAGGAGAATTACAGGCACACGCTAATTGCCTAATTATTTTAATGTGCATTGTGTGTGCGTTTACTCTTAATTCCCGAACGAAATGAAATTTTAATTAGCTACCACCAACGACCATGTTTTCCCATACTTGCAGGCTTTGATTCCGATTGTCTGCAATCGGCAGCAGAATGACTCCAAAACCACCACATTAGTTAATTAATTTCATGTATTTTTTTTGGGTTCGTGATGGAAGCCTTTCTGCTCGACAAGGAAAACCAAAAACGAAAATTGATAATTTCTTAATGTGTATTTTTAGGTGTTTTATCTAATTAGTATGATTAATGCTTGAGTGTAATTATGGAAATTAATGATTCATTAAGGGGATTAATCAAGAAATAAAATTGATTACAAATAATTTTAACGCGATTTCTATAATAAATACCAAGGCATGTGAAATTTATTTAATTAATCAGCAATTTAGTTGATTGAAAAATCTAACTTTGGATGCACTAATAATGAATGCTGTTAAATTAATATTTGAAATTAATCAAGTAGCAAGACAGTGACGGATTAAAAATTTTGAAAATTTACTTAATTTGAAAATTGTTCCGGAAAAAATATGACTGGCCTCAAAAATATTTTAATTAAAATGTTTTCATCTCATGAGCTCTTGTTGGAAAGCATCTGTACATTGAATAATCCATCACTGGCGCAACTTTATGAGTTTTATAATTATTTTCATTATTGAATTCATAAGCGCTGCGAAGGAAAACAAACGAGGTGTAATTTCCATCATAATTACGGCGCGCAAAAATGTAATTAACATTATTATTAATTACATTCCGGCGTGTTTGGAATTTTGTAAATATTTTATCTCGAGGCGGCTGCTCCGTCACTCATACTCATTAGCAAATAGCAACAATGCTGGAATTAACATTCTTATGCAAAACGCGTCGGTATCATTAATAGATTCCGAAACAATGGAGATATTTTTGGGTGTGCGCCTCCATTAATTGCGCCTAATTAGATGTTTACCTTAAAAAAACTTAATGGCATACATTCGTAATCGACTTTTTAATTGTTTTTCATTTAGTGCTGGCATTTACTAATGAGCTGTAGGTGTTTCTTTGAATTTCAAATCCTTTTTCCGGATAATTAACAATGCTTGAAAATTTTTGGAAAGTTTCCAAGTTAAATGTTTTTCTATTATTGAAATTTAGTCGATTTATTAAATGCTGTACTCAAAATTAATTGCATTCATTTTTCAACTTCTGTTTTTAATCTTTTGATGTGAATATTCAATAATTACGATTAACAATTTGTTTCTGCTGATGTATTATTGAATATTAAATATTTGGAATAAAATTTATAAGCAATGATTTTGTGAAGTTAAAAATATCTTTATAGTTTTTTAACAAAATGTATATCATATAAATTGTTAATTGAATTTCCCTTAGAATTTTTAATATTCAATTAGATTGATCAAGCTACTTTTTCGAAAGTCGGTTCTGCATAACATTTTATCTTATTTTCAAATTAATTTCCGGATAAGCAAGTTTTTAATGCAAAAAACAAATAAACTTATCAGAAAAAAGCTACCAGAAAATTGAGTTAAAGAAAGAAAAATAAATTTAACAAATTTTAGAAATTTCGTTATGTTATGATAGATAAATAAAACATAACTTGAAATGTAATTTCCAACAAATTTGAAATGTTAATGTCTTAATAATTGCACGATATTAAATTTGAAAATGTTTACATAGGTCCACTATTTATTAACAACATCTACGTTCATCAAAATAAATGAAATTCATATTAAAATGAATACGTTAAACAACGATATGCATTTAATCGAGACTGATTTGCACTGAATCGACGAGTAAATAATAATGTCGAATTTAATTTCGCATCCAGTCGCTGCTTTATTATTATTCAATTGAAAGTAGCGAGTGCATTAAGGATTACACAATAATTAATTTTTGATTTGCGAAACTATTAGCTAATTATTGATGAGCGCGGCGCGCATTAGTTAATTGTGAATATAGTGGGATTTGTTTAAATAATAAATCGAACGAATGCGGACGAGTGCCGCCACTTCTCGGGCATTATTGTAAATAAATGGTGAGTCACGATGCGCACGATTATATTATTATTGCACATTGCACACGAAGCGCATTCGCGTGAGCCGCGTGGCGCATTAATATTTATGTTTAGATGCAAAATATGCCATAAAATGTGCATTACTAATCCGGTCGACGCTAATGCACGTTATTGTTGTTGGCGATTTATTCAATCTCATTCAATTGCTTGCTACGATTGTTAATGTTTCGACAATCATGACGTGCTTAAGTTAACAAATCGCACAATACGGACTTTTGTTGTTGGATTACGTACGGATGAATATGCACAAGGAGGGATTCTACATCATAGGAGATGAAATTTAATTTTGTCAAGTGGTTTTAGGACTTTATTTGAAATCACTTAAGTTCTGAATGTCTTCTATATCTTTTGTGTTCTGGATGAATCGGATTTATTTTGTGCAATAAACATTTCAAAAACTTATTTTGTACTACAAATTTTTTTTCCTTGAATTTCCGGTTTGGTTTATAAGTGATACATAAACAACTGGTCGCTATTTTATATCTTAATTTATGATTTATTTAAATAATTTAGACTCATTCTAAAATTTCAATCTGAAATCACAGACCAGAAAATGCAAGTTAAATATAAAATAATTTCCAATACGAATTTGATTAGTTATTTCAGATATTCTTCTTGTATTTCCTTATATAATAAATTGGAAACTGGATTGATTTTAATCATTAATTTATTAAAATAATTTTAGTAAATTCCAAAATCTTATCGTAAAACTAGAGATAAAGAATGCAAGTTTAAGTTCAGAATTATTTTCACGACAAATTTGATTGGATATGCATTTCAGATTATAGATTGTCATTTTTATAAGGAAATTCTTGACTTGTATACAGAGAAACAATATCCTCCAGAAAAAGAAATCCGAAACTAAATGAGAGATTGCCTCCTTTTTAATTTCTTTAAACTGTCCCCATTTCAACTTATTTTCTGAGATCTCGAAAGCCAAGCGAAATTTTAATGCAGAATTCATTGACTCAATTTATTTTGTAATTATCTTTACACTCTACCTTTTTATTTTGGAAGAATCCTTTCGAATGAGGAGACTTCTTTGAATATTCTTAAAGTTTAAAGAACAATAACTCAAGAACTACTGGTTCCATTATCTTATGGTTTTACAACAACTTTAATATAACATCAGAGAAAATGTTTGCATGTAAGTTATATTTTTATCAATTTTCTTATTTTAAATCAGGATCATACCATTGTTTGACTTCAATCAATTCGCAAAAAATGAATATTATTTTAGGATAATTGAAATTAAAATCTGAAAAAGGAATCGAATGTACTTGAACACATCGTCCAAAATCAAAAAAAGAAAATGATTTTGTAAATTTGATTTTAGAAAAATTAATTATGAACTAATTTTTTTTCATATTTTTTTTTTTCAGTTATTCTCTGGATGGATTTTGAAATCTTGGGGTCAGTTGAAATAGGGACAGTCTGTATATTCCACAAGAAGATGTCCAAAATCTGCATCACCTTTGAAACCAAGTTATAAAATTTTGAAATAACATGTCCAAAGTTGTCTTCTTCATCATATTGCTCTTAGACAACATTTTGCGAATCCTTCAACATGTACGTACTCACATGCAATTTTAATTGCAAATTCTAATTACCAATTCTCTATTCCATCGTTTCAACTCTTGAGGCAACTAAACACACACACACGAATGAAACTTGGTTAAAACTCACCTCTGGCAAGCTTCATTCAATTTGATCCGAGTCAATTTCGCACAATTCAATTCCTCCCCCATTCTGCGCCGAATTCAGCGCAATGCTTGCATGAAATGTGCACAATGTGCGATATACTAATTCGCACAATGAATGCAACACAACAACGAAAGAGCAGAGAGGCAAATCATCAACACGCCATGTGAACTGTAGTGGAATTGAATTGGTGCAAGCTGCGCGGATTGTGCGCGCTGTTTCTATTCTATTGTTTTAATTGTATCCTGCGCGCGTTAACATCATTCCGTATGTATTAGTTGGTAAATTATCGATTTAATTTGCATATAAATTAGTTGCCGATTAGTTATTATTAGTTATTACTTACTGCCAGCCAGCCGAGTCAGCCAACAGCTATAGCTATAACTGCATATCGTTGTTTGTTCGATGTGGAAATATGAATGTGATTAAGTTTTGAATCGAATGCTCAAACATAACCCATTTATGCATGTACATTTAAATGCGATTTGCTCGGCCAGGAAATTACGAGCTTGTGAGTCTTCGGGCGCAAGTTGAATCAATTATTCCACGAATGAATTTTAATCAATTTTATTACATTGTTGAAAGAAGTCATTCAAGGTTAATTAAGCTATGATGTTGTTATTGGTTTTTGACAAATTGATTTTGCAATCTATAAACTACATTTTAGATTTTATTATTGTTTAAATTATTTTGTTTTGTTATCCTTTACTCAATCAGTTATTATGGTTAAAATATGTTACAGCCAATGAAGCAAGTTGTTAAAATTTCTCACTGATCATCAAAGATAATTTGGCTTAATATTTGTTATTAAATATTAGTTGATTGATTGAAAAGATTATGATCCATATTGCAATTTTCATCAGCTTTAAAGGCGCAGGAATTTTTAAGAATAATCTTATAAGAAAAGTCTAAAAATTAACTGAATATGTCAAGACATCATTAATAAAATTACTTTATTGTAAACACATGGAAGAATTTCATCTAATGATTTACAAAAAAATTAACTCAAATCGTGATCGTCCTTCGATTTATTTCCAGTATTTTCTAGTAATTATACATATTAATCAATTGGCTTGTTCATTTATCAATTATTTACATCATAAGCAATAAAAGTAATTGACAGTTGTTAACATTTGAAATATTTTCGAACAGTAATCAATAATTGATGTTAATAGAAAAAGAGGTGATGTATCAATCAAGAAATCTTTGCAGATTTTAAATCTCTTAAATTCTAAAAGATGTACGAAACTTTAATAAATATCTCTAAAAATTTACTGATTATGTCAAAACTTCATTGAAGAAAAAAATATATTTAATAGGAAGATATTTAAAAATTTTTGAAATGATTAACATAAAAAAGTTTATTTAGTGCGAATCATTTCATTTTTTCATAGGCCTAATGCAATTTATAAATATTGTTTGTTCAATAATCAATGAAAATCTGCCTAATTTTTTGAATAGTTTGCAATTTGTGATTAATTGATTAATTGAACCAAGGAATTTTCAAATAAATAATTTGAGTCAGATCTTTTGCAGATTTTGTATTTTATCAGCTTAAAGTCGAAGGTGAATGAAATATATTTCTTTTCTCATAAAATATCTCTTGAAAATTGACTTTAAAAATTAATTTAATCGAAAGACATGCAACAAACATTTTTTTGTAATGGCTCTGAAAACAAATTTAATATCAGAAAATTGGATTTTGATTATGATCAATTGATTAGTCATTTATCAATTGTTTATTCAATAAATATTGCAAATTATTTTCTGAATAGACATAAAGGTTGATTGACCGATACAGAATTGTGATATCAGTCACGAATTATGAAATTTATTGCATTATCTTTGCAAATGACGAATTTGATTTGAAAAAATCAAGGAGCTGAAAATCTTGAAAAGTATCTCATAAAAATATTCACAAACTTGACTGAATATGTTAACAAACATTAAAAAATTGGTTTTTGCAGTGACACTAAAGAATTACTTGAAATGACTTCTGAAACAAATTTAATTATTCGAAAGTTTTGCAATTGTTTATACCAAAAGCAGTGAGAATCTGCTTAATTTTGGCGTTGGACAAGTTTCCACATTGATTGCGTGTGAAATTTAATTAATTCCCCTCCAATTACGAAATAATCTGCGCAATGACTAAACTACGAGCGAAATTAATTGGCACTCGAATTTGAAATTCAAATTTGAAATGTCACGACATGGCATTGGAATCGAATCAAATCGAATCAAATGATAAAGTGCGCGATTTATGTGCGTACACACCTCGCAATTTGCGCCTCGCTCTCCCGACTCTCCTGATAGAACAGTTAGATTATAATAAACTAATATTACGGTTAATTGACAATTGAGAATTGCACGTTAATGAAGCGCAATTTGCGCACGCTTGCTCGCCGATTTCGCTAATGATGTGCATGCATGCGTCCGAAATGAGATGCATAGAGGCGCGCGTCCGCAAGCGCACCGCGCCAATTGAATGCGAATCCGCGCGCATTCAATATTGCAAATAAACAAGCGCACACGCTGAATGTAAAAGCGCGAAAATCCCGATGCCGACAGGCGCGCAAATAGCGCGCGAATGCGGCGAATGAATCGATACGCAAATGAAGCGAAATAAATGCTGCAAATCATACGCGCTGAATGGGACCCTTGATTCGCGATTGCATTCATCGCCGTGTGTTTCGTATCGGCGCCAATTTTTATTTGCACTTTATTTCGGCCAATCGATAATGGCCAAAAGGGTCGGGGGCTTTTTTGCAACTAAGTTTTGATGATAGTGTGATTGGAATACAAGTTATATTTTAGGGGGCAACAAATGGGGTGCAAAAAAAACAACGATTGAATGAGACTGTCATCAGCCAGATGGAGTTCGTCATGTGGAAACAACTCATCAGACATGTAAACAAATCTCGACCCTGGTTACAAAAAAATGGCGAGATTTCATTGACAGTCGGCATGATGTTTCAGTGCCAATAACCAATCTATCAGGAGGAACAATCAAATGTTCATTAAACTCGCCCAATTTTGGAGATGGGTCGTTTTCATTTGACTTGGTACTTCCTGATACTCATATCATGTTTTAAACAAAGTAATTTCGTCCAAAATGGCAAAAGATACAGTTTTTTCAGGTTATCTTAGAATTACAATTAAGATAATTCACTGAATTTTCAGAAATAAAATTGCAAATTAGTAGTTTAAATCAGGATGCTGAATTTTGATAAGTATAGTAGATTCTTTGTAGGAGAACACATTTCAAGAATTTCGGTTAAATACATTTTTGGAGATACTAGAAATATCAATTGGTAGCAATTTTAATTTTTCGAAAAATATTGCCATTGGTCTCATTCCATTCTCGTAAAAATCTATCAAAATAATATTGAATAGTTTAGCATTTCAAAAATTTCTTTTATCTGAACAAAACATAAATCTGAATTACATTTCATTTTCTCTGAAATATTCTGAAAATTTGTCAAATAACAAATAAAATTCCTTTGTTTTTTTTCTCAAAATTTAAAGCAAAACTTTCTGCAAAAAATGATTGCCTGCTAAACAGAAAACATAATTTAATTAAATATCTTGGTTAATTAGGATATAATTATAATATCATTTTAATAAAAGGAACTTTCAGAATAATCTAAATTAATTAAAACCTACTTTAAAAGTTCTGAAATTTATAGAAGCATCCGAAATATAACATAAAAATTACAGCATCATTAATTACGACTAATTAATAGATTGAAACCTCTTCAAATTAAAAAAAGCCTCAGCTTTCAAACCATCAAATTGATATGATCAGCATGCAAATGCAATAAAGCACATTTGTAATTTAATTACCGAGTGCATTTTCATTGGACCAGATTATGGAGAGCTGATTAAAAAGCGAATTAATTGAAACGTCAGCATATAGAGTATGTGTTATTTTTGTTGTTGCTTCAATGGCATCGGATTTCATTCAACAGTACAAAAGTACACACATTCTGCTCGCGTCAGTGTACGTTAAGTAATTATAAAACAATTTGCATTCAATTATAAATGGGTACTAATTATGTTGTGGCATTTAAATAACAATTTAAAATTATAATTAAATCGCAATCCAGCGCTCCCAATTAACATATGTGCTATTCTTATGCGAATCAAATTATACAAATTGCATATTCTCCATCAAGCCAATATTTCATTGTTCAATAATTGCTTCTGCCATACACCGATTTAAAATCAAGCCAATAAATAGATTAATGTAACACTTGCTGATGTATCAACTAATTGAAAATAATTTTCGCAATCGCAATCCGTCAGCATCTAAATTACATGGAATATTTTGCAATTGTATTCAAGTTTGTAGGTAGGGCAAACAAAAAGAAAGAATGAAGGAAAAAAAAAACAATTAAAAATCAAATTTAATTTATATGTAAATGATTCGAGCGTTTTACAATTATTGATTTTGTTGTCTGTTCGCTGTTGTTAGCCGTTTATTTAATTGAAATGCGTGCGCGCTTGTTGAAAAACTAATACCTTAATGACAATATAAATAAACTCATTACATAGCGCGGCTCGGGCCGGACGCGAAACGCAAATTGCAATAAATTAAAATTAATAGCGGATTTTAATTGAAATGTCATAAAAACTAAGAAACAATTTACCATTCGCTGTTTATTAATTATGCAATTTGTGCCATTCAGCTCGACAAAATATTGCACGTTCTGATATGAGCGAATTACATTAAAATTTAAGTTCTCCTTTAGCACTTGGAAAGAATTTTATTAGTCGAACTTGTTTACTGATAAATTCTTTTGAGGATTAACTAATGTAGAATTGAAAGTTTAGTTTGATTTTTGATTTGATGGAAGTGTTATATAAAAAATTGTGTATCAACTTATCAAATGATTGAATAATTTGATTAGGTAGTTTCTAAATTAAATTTTCAATTCTATAAAAAATAATTAACATTTTGTCAGCTTTATATTCGAATCACTCAACATTCATTTTTGTCATTTCATTTTTGGAATTTTTTCATTTCACTTTTAACTTTTTTATAAGGAAATAATTTGTCACTTCAAAAATCTGTGGCTTTAATATTTAAGGTAGAAGATAATAGTTTATTTCCAATGAATAATTCTCTGAAACTGCATTTCAAGTAGACTATTAATTTGCATTACATATGCATACATAAAATAATCAATTCATAATTTATCACAAAAAATAATGTCATAAGAAACTTAATTGAAGTCCATGCATCGAGTATAGTGTCAATAATTATTATGCTGCGCGTTGAATATGATGCAATGATCGCGTTTATGAGCTGTTAGAACAACAGGCAATGTGCATAAATTAAAGATGGGCCATTCGTTCGAATCGAGCAGACTGAAAGCCAGACAGAAGACCCTCGTTTCGTTTTCGTTGATGGAGTCACGAGTTGGCTGACTGAAATTAGTTTGTGCTAGTAACTTAATGAGTGCACGCTACATTATGAAGTATTAAAGCCATGTGCCATTCTTGCCGCCTCCAAAAGTTTCCATTACATTGGCACCATTAAATAACATGTGCATGTATCAACAATTATTTGTTTAAATAGAGTGGGATTCATGTCAGTATGACACGGAGATATAAATAAATAATGTTGGAATTACACAAATCTTTTAGGTATGTAGTGTTAAAGTAAATATTTATAGCTGAATTGACTTAATTACACGTAGTGTTCTAATTCTGTCTACTGAAGTCTAATCAGATCTTGTGATTATGATAAAAGAGTTATTTACTGTTTTTTTTATAATAATCAGGTATGTAAATATATCAAGGTATACGACAGGTTGGATGAAATTTTGAAGGCATTGAACATTTGGATACTTTAAATGAGGTAATTTTTATTTATTAGTAGATATTGTTTCAAATCACTTATCTTAGAATTATGCAGTTATAAATAAAAATTGAAAAAAATTACATAATAGTTCCAGTTATCTCTTTAATGTTTATTTGAAAATTGGTTTAATTAACAGTTGAAAAGTCAAAAAAATTATATATTTTTAACTAGCATCAAAGAGGATCATTATCAGAATTCAGAAGTAGATTTTTGTGAAGACTTCTTGAGGTATTGATAATTATACCAGTATGTTAAGGACATGCACTGTTGAACCTAAAAAAAAAATAGTGTGAATTGACATTTTGATATATAGGAAGAAAATCATCATATTTAGTCATAATTACAAAATTATGGTACTTTATTAAATCCCTTCTTTAGAAAAATTTCAACAGGTGCCTGAGTTCATATTCAGGATTGAAATTTGTATGTTCAAAAAATTGTATAAAGAGTAGAAAAAGGTGCAAGACTTTTTCTGTAATCTTTTGCAAAGCTTCAGTCAGTTTAATATTTCCTTCCTTGGAAAATATGACACTCAAGACTCAAAAAGATTGTTTTACATTGATCTTCAGAATTTTTTATTCAAAAAGGTAAATTCAAGAATTAAAAAATGTCATTTTCGTGACCTATTTTTTTAAGTTATATAGATATTGTTACTAAAACATGAACCATGGAACAAATTTGAAGGATTTGAAAATCGAGTAATTTTTCTTGTTAGTAGATTTGGTTTGAGATCAACTTCCTAAATATGCAATAATTAAACAGTTAATGAAGAATTAAAAAACTAGAAAATTCAGATTATATATTCAGTTGCCAGTTTGAAGAATAACTATTTAATTAGAGATGGGATAGGATATTAAAAAAGCTGAAATTGTAATTTATTTATGACGTACTAAATTAATTAACAGCCTTCAAGCACCTTGAGAACCTAACTTTTTTCAAATGTTATTGCAATTAATCGGCTTCAAATATTGATATATACAAGAGAAATGAAAAAGTCTAATGACTATCAGTATAAAATCGAAATTTTCTAATTTTGGCGAACTAGTCCTTAAGGAACTGTTCAATTTATTCCAAAAATTGTCCTGTTTGATCAACAGGATGTTGGGATTAATTTGAAGTTATATTCAGTATCAACATCAAATTTTAATACACGAACAGACATTTTGAATTATTTATGCAAGTAATCAGCAATTTACGATTCTCTTAAAAACCCAACTACATAAACTAATAATCCATCTTATACGTAATGCAAAATTGCAGTTTATTACACCTAATCAAACAGGTGAGGTTTGCTTCATCTGGAGACATTGTAGCATGCTAATATACTGCATTCGACGATTTCCAGTTATCCGTGATGGCTCGACCGAAGTCACTTAGCGGATGACACTAGATGAATAATCTTATTCGCTTATTGAGCGAGTGTTCACACAAAGCGAACCAGTTCAATGCGGCTGTGGTGCGAACAGCACGCTCTCGAAACTCATCACTGAAATATAATTAAATCGGCGTGCACCACACATAAAATACACACACGCGATGTGTTCACATCATACAAAATGAATGTACCCGAGTGCCAGGCGCTCGCTATTTGCATATTAATGTAATCATCTTATACATATTATATTTATGTATGCATTTGCGAACATAAAGCCAGACTCGAATGACATACGATACATGAAGTCAGCCAGCGAACAGAAACAGAGTAGTGGGCGATTTTTAAAATTTTTGTCATTTTTAAATACAATGGAGATACTCTTTTGGAATACATTTTTCTGTTGTCAAACTTCCCGTTTTATCAGATTTTTAGGATGTTAATTATCTGCATGGTCCTGTCATCTTCTTGGTAACAAATTCTAGTTTAAGACTAGAGGAAGTTTTTGATGGTTTGCTTGAATTGATCTTAAGAATTGAAGTTTTTCTATTCAAAAAGTTGTATAAGGAATTCTGCAACCTTCTGTGATATTTCTGGCTATTTATTAATTACTTACTTAGAAAATGTGTCGATCTGGATTGAAAGAATTTTTCAACAGTTTGTTTGACAATCAGAAATTAAGTTCCTTTTTATTCAAAAATTTATAGAGAATAGAAAAGATGGTAAGTTAAATAATTCTTCAATAGCTTTGTGTTATGTCTCTGTTAGTTCTTTAATTCCTTCATTTAAAGAAGTTTCAACGGGTTGTCTGAGAATAATCTTCAGAATTGAAGTTTATTTTCATTCAAAAAATTGTGTAAAGAATACAAAAAGTGGTAAGCTAAAGAATTCCTCTGTGACTTTCTGTCATGTTTCTGTCATTTTATCAATTCCTTCTTTGGAAAATGTGGTACGAAATAAATTTTCAACAGTTTGTCCTACAATGATTTTCAAAAATGAAATTTTTTCATTTAAAAAGTTGGAAAAGAATAAAAAAGGGTAAGCTAAAGAATTCTTCCGAAACTTTCTGCAATGTTTCTGTAAGGCTGTTAATTTCGTGCTTTAAAAATCTGGCCAATTTGGGCTGAAGGAAGTTTTCAAGAGACAATGATCTTCAGGATTGAAGATTTTCTCAATCAAAAAGTTGTCAAAGCAACAGAAGAGATGGTTGTCTATCATGATCAGATTCGATGAGTAAGAGGGTTGTTGTAAAAGAGATCATCCAAGTTCAACAAATTTTTTCGGATGTTTAAAACAGGTAGGTTTTAATGGAATTGAAAAGATAGGAAAATATAATATTTGCCATAGATGCTGTTTAATTAATTTAAGTTTATTATTTCAAAAATAGTTGTGTGATTTTTCTAAGAAGTTAAAGTTGCTGAATGAAAGAAATCTCTTAAATCTTTAAGAAAGTTTTACACTTTTGATTTGATTGTGATAGAAGGATTGCAGAAGGATTCAAAAATTCTGTCTTCTAGTTAATATTTTTTGTGGGATTTTAAAATATCATCTGGAAAACAAAATTTTATCATTCAAAGCTTGCCCTTTTCTAATTTGTTCCAAAACGAATTTATTAATCATTAAAAACTGTGTGGAATAATTTTTGAAATAACACTACAAATAATTGATGTCAGGGACAGCTCAAAAAGTACCATTAAATGTTACTTCAGAGATGAAGATCAAAGAGTTTTAAGGTTTCTGTCAATTTGTTACGAGATAGCATCTACTATAAACGAAACGATTTGTTGTCCTTCGGAAAAACCAAACTGAAAAACTCTCTCTGCTTTCCCCGAAAGCCAAAAACCCACTTCATACGTTTAATTCCAACGTAATGCATTGTGTTTTATTGCGAACAATTTCATTTCGTAAATTGTTGATATAATTTACCAGCAGAACGGCCCAATTTGCCCGCCCGTCTTTGCGCCACTTATACACAACTCCTGGCGTAATTCACTCACCCACTCGTTGGCGGCAATGGTGGCGGCGATGGAGGCGGCTTCGACGGCGGCGGCAGCGTGCGCGAATGTATTCGCTGCAGTAATTAACTTTTAACGCGTTCTCTCTTCCCGCGTCGGCACGCTTCTTCGCCTCCTCCGCCGACGACTGCCATATCACCCGCAGCNGTGGCGGCGATGGAGGCGGCTTCGGCGGCGGCGGCAGCGTGCGCGAATGTATTCGCTGCAGTAATTAACTTTTAACGCGTTCTCTCTTCCCGCGTCGGCACGCTTCTTCGCCTCCTCCGTCGACGACTGCCATATCACCCGCAGCCGAACAACAACATCGCCCGCCGGCCGCCCCCAGAAGCCGGCCCCGGGCCCCGGCGCGGGCCGTAATTGTAATTCATAAATCACGCGTTGCATAAAAACGCATTTAACTTTTTAAACGTTTTCATGCTGTTTCATGCCGGCCATTACGCCATGCACATAAACACGTTCCGGGGGCGGCAGCACCAGCCATCGCTTCCATCGTTGCCAACAAACGATGACGACTGTGGCCGCCAATATTTCTATGTGTGAGAATATATATTTATGTGTGTGTGTGGCTGTGTGGATACTGCGAAAAATGGAGAAGGAATTAAATAAAAACTAAGAGGGCACTTCCGGAAATGTGTTACAACCATTCCAGAACAATCCCGCCTTGAAATGCTGCCCCCCTCATCATTAGGCGGAAAATTGCGAAATTAAAACGCAAACAAATTATGCCCCAATTTCCCGAAAGTCTGCAATATCAATTAATATCTTTTCCTTACTAACGTCCGGCAATTTCAAGATGGAGAGAGACCATCTTGTGTTGTGCATCTGGAATCG
This sequence comes from Aleochara sp. GC000083, assembly GCA_030264555.1. Taxonomy (NCBI): domain Eukaryota; kingdom Metazoa; phylum Arthropoda; class Insecta; order Coleoptera; family Staphylinidae; genus Aleochara; species Aleochara sp. GC000083. Next base: position 14,184 of record JARJDZ010003233.1, read on the forward strand.
ATTTATATTTTAACCTATTTGGAGGCGGAATTGCATCCCGACGGTCATTGCAAAGCTCTAAAGTTGAAATCCGATGGGATTTGCGAAAGAAACTGGATGCCTACGCTATAAAATTTCTCCACGGACATCGGCAAGCAATCTTAATTGAAGTGGACCTCAATTTCCCCAACAATTTTCCATTTTCTTTTATACATTTCCTTGACATGCCGCCACTGCCGCCATCCAGCCACATGTGTGTGTGTGTGTGTGTGTGGTTCCTGCCGCCGCTTCCTACATTCATATTAAAAGCGTCCTCCTTTTGAAAGAACTCGCCGCACACGAGCGGACCTCGTGCATATGGCAATCTTTGAAAGAGGAGGAAAAAGGCAACGAAAATTGATCGCCTGGACATTATATTGGCAATCTGCTCGTTTCAATCACGGACGCATAACTTTATTATTGAATGCATTTAGTTCTGCACAAAGAGCGGAGACAAGAACGAAATTACTCCATAAATTATGTTTCGCAAAGGAAAGTTTCAAATTTTGAAAATTACATTTTACCATCCCAAATTTGGGTAATGGTAAAAATCTTTGTATGGAAAGTTTGGGTTTCTATTTGAGATGGATGGGAGACACTCGTGATATAATTGAGGCGGATGTCCTTCTTGAACATTTCCAATATCGAAATTTTCAACGTTCCCCTGAAACGCCTCATTCTCAAACTCAAATCCAACGGGCAATATATTTCTACCTCTGTCTGGACGTCCCAATCTATATCATTCACTATTATTGCACTTGATCCTGCTTTCAGTTCTTTCTTCATTGTATATTGAGAGTACCAATAAAATTCAAACCTATGAAAATTCAATTTATTCGGATTCAGTTTTCTCAATCATCGATCCAGCCACGAATTTGATTTCAATGATCAGTGGGCACTAAGTAATTAGAAAACTTTCGATGATGGGAAATTGTTGGCCTAGAAAATTCGGAAATCATGAGTACATGAGACCATAGACTAAAGGTATTAGTTGGTTGAAGCATTTATATGAAAGCAACCGGTGCTGAAAACGAACGCGTTGGGTTTGGTTGGGTCGAGGAATAAATATTTCTTAATTGATTTCATTCCTCAATGATTCCCTGCCTGCCAACCGAGCGAGCGCTCAATTTTCAATGCTTCAAGACCCGTTCGTTTGTTCCGGCCAACAAAAGTGCGGGCTCCATCGGGCGCAATAATTCTTTTACATCGCATATTTCCCATGAATTGTCTCCAGCGCGCGCGCCGCGTTATTACTTTTATTTCAGGGGTCAACAGATAAGCAATATCAGCAGACAGCTCACCGAAGCAAATTCTTTCATTTGCGAATACTTTACGTGGACGTCATCCATCCTCTGGACGTGCTTTTCATGCTTTATTACTTTATTGCTCTACGAATTAGATTCGTAATGTGCATTTTAAAGTGTACACACCAAATGTTGAATTCTTCATATGTCAATTGTTCAAGGTATGGTATTTTCTGAATCAGTCATCTTTAATTAGATTTTTTCATGGGAATCTCAGAAGTTCCCCAAAAAATTGTTGATATAAGTTACAAAAGACACTTAGGATTCATCTCACCAAATGTTGAATTCTTTTTATTTAAATAATGAATGGATTGGTACTAAAAAATGTCTGAATCAGTCATTTTTTATTGTTTTTTTTTTCATAGGAATCCCAGAAGTTCCCCAAAAATTTGTTGATGTAAGTTACAAAAGATACTGAGGATTGATCTTACCAAATGTTGAATTCTTTTAATTTGAATAATGAATGGTATGGTACTCGAAATTTTCTGAATCAGTTATCTTTTATTGAATTTTTTTTTCATGAGAATCCCAGAAGTTCCCCAAAAATTTGTTGATGTAAGTTACGAAAGACACTGAGGATTGATCTCACCAAATGTTGAATTCTTTCTATTTGAATAATGAATGATATGGTACTCGAAATTTTTATTGGTTTCTTGATAATAATTTTTGAAGCTGTTGCGAGTTATGAAATTTTCATGAAATTGAATTCAGCAGGAAATTACTTTAATGAAGGATACCTGTTGGAATCTTTTTGGTTACAAATGAAAGAAATTGATGAAATTTATCCTTCTAGATGTTGGATGACATTTGTTTTGGCTGGAATCTTTATGTCGCTTCTGCGGGAAGCAAAACGATGCCCGAAACAATGTTAACTAACGTCATTCATTACATTCTGTGGTGGATGATGGCCTCTGCCGCCTCACTAAACGCGCACCGCATGCATGCCATCACTGTGTCAAGTGGTGCGCTATTGTCCCGACCACTCTGCAGCCGCCTTCATCAACCCGCCCCCCGAAATAATTAATGTCTATTCGCACCCTTCGCCCAACAACCACCGCCAACATATTATAAGAACAAGTGATGTAACTTATTCCGTCGTCGGCGAAACTATTTAATATGTGCAGATGCTGCGTGCTGATCCTCTCGGATTATCCCTCATAGTTCAGAAGGACCACAATATGTCACTTCATACTTCATAAACTAAACTCCAAACATCTAGTATGCTATCTAACGTGGAGTGGTTTACAGGTCGAAGACCACTCAGGTCACAAGAAATCAAAGACTGGAAGTCTTCAGCTTTGTGTTCAATCATTTTTTCGAAAATTTTACAAAATTGTCGATAATCGTCAATTCAACAATTATTTTTTTAATTAAAGCTGAAACACTATACCAGAACTAGTCCCAGAATATAAGTACCAGCAGCATCGATGGACTGTACCTACAACAGATTTATATATACCATCTCATTGATAAGACCTTCTGAGGATTTGCAAGCAACATGAATGCGCACTTCTAAATCGAGCAAGAAACTGTAGCAATAAACTTCGGGTCGCAATGCGATTGGACCAAACGGCCATAACCGTACGTGAAATACATTGTGTTCATGACTCTTCGCATGACTCTTCGCGAGGCAGGGCCGCTGTTTACTGCGCGGCGAGAGCAATTAAGGCGATTGCGATTAAGATTAAGTAGTGGCGATTAAAAGACCCTTAAGCCGTTTCTAATTGGACAACTTCTACCGTCATGCGTCCTGCCGGCCCGTAATTGACTTCACTGCGGAGTCGCATCCGACATCGGCTCGCCATCGACCAGAAGCGCTTCCACTTAATCTTATCTTCATTAAATTATGCGTGCGTGGAGTGCGCACTGTTGTTGACTGCAGCAGAAGGTACAGAAGCGCTGCAGATTAAAAGTAAAGACGATTACACACTTGCATGATAATTCCAATCAACATTTTTGAGGGTTTTCACTTTATCACGCCATGGTTTTCAGGTCGAATGTATCTGACTGATATAGACAATTAAGTTAAGCTGGATTTATGTTTATATCATTTCATTGACATATATTTTATGAGGTTTAAAGTTGGAGAAAAACCTGTAACTTAAATGAGTCAAATTTGGAGATGAGGTACTTCAAGGATTTTTGAAGATTGTGGGCGAATGACCATGAAACAAGGAAATCCATTAAAACCATCTTGTAGAGAATGAATTGGGCTTCGAAATACCGGAAATGACATGTCTGTAGCCTTCCTGGATCGCCTACAATTCTAATTCAAACATATAGATCAAATGAGACTAATTTGGAAAATAGGTATTTCCAACAATCTTGAAGATTGTGAGCGAACGGCTATGGATCAAGCAAATTCAGTAAAACCATCTTGTAGAGCATGAAATCGGCTTCAAAATACCGGAAATGGCATGCCTGTAGCCTTTCTGGATCGCCTATAATTCTAATTCAAAAATATAGCACAAATGAGTCTAATTTGGAGATGTGGGACTGCAAAGATTTTTGAAGATCGCGGTCGATCGATCATGGAGCAAGAAAATCCATTCAATCCATTTTATAGAGCATGAACTAGGCTTCAAAATACCGGAAATGACATGTTTCTAGCCTTTCTGAATCGCCTAGAATTCTAATTCAAAAATATAGCTCAAATGAGTCTAATTTGGAGATGAAGTACTTTAAGAATTTTTGAAGATTGTGGGCGAACAAGCATGGACCAAGCAAATCTATTAAAACCATCTTGTAGAGAATGAATTTGGCTTCAAAATACCGGATATGGCTTGTCTGTAGCCTTCCTGAATCGCCTACAATTCTAATTCAAAGATATAGCTCAAATGAGTCTAATTTGGAAATGAGGGACTTTAAGGATTTTTAAAGATTGTAGGTGAAGGACAATGGACCAAGCAAATCCTTTAAAACCATATTATAGGGAATGAACTGGGCTTGAAAATACCGAAAATGGCATGTCTCTAGCCCACATGAATCGGTTGAAATTGTAATCCACATAAACAGCCTAAATAAGTACTCTCAGAATTTTGTTATTTCCGAATTTTGACACCCAACGCATTTGGGGCCACCTTGTAATTTACCAACGGCGCCAAGTTAAAATACTTAGAGGTTAGTTATATATACACCAACCGGGACCGGGAGAGAGTTGCCTTCTTCCTTCACGGGTCGGCTGGAAGCCTGGAGCCAAGTTCTATTAGGCGAACGCCGACGAGATGTCAACCGACGACAGCGTGCTCGTCGAATTTACCCCTCGACGAAACACGCCGGTGAACTCCTCGACGTTCTGCTTGCAGCACGCTGACGGAATACGCCGTCCCCGGCCGGGCGCGTGTATACACACGGCGGAGGCGGCAGTGGAGGCAGCAGTGGAGGCGGCAGGCGAGCTGGAGCTATTACGGGGCGTCGCGTCTTATCTTAATTAGATCGGGTCGAGCGACGCTCTCCATACTTTCGCTCTTCCCCCTTTCGTCATACTCTCGTCTCGAGGACTCGTGCGCGGAAACAACTCGGGAAATTCACTCAAAACGCGCCGAAAAGTCGCTTTTCCCCTGCACAATGAAAAAATATATTGTATTAGACAGGGGTGCAAAAAAGACAAATATTCGCAGGTTCATTTTTGCAGATTTCACTTTTGTTTATGTATTATCCTTCATTATGATGGCGTGGGTGGAGGTTTCGGAGTGAGACTTCATTTACATGTTTAAATTGTAAAGTAGCTTCATTGACAGTTTTTTTTGTAATATTTATTATTATAATTATATTTGCAATTTTGAAAGTGAATTTCATTTTGTGCTTTAGTCCTGCAAATTGTACAGATTGAAAGGCTGGATCCTGGTTGAATATAATCATCAATAGTTCAGTTTCTAAAAACTTTCATCATTCTGTGAATTAAATATAATACAATCATGCAATAAATCTGATCGCAATGAATATCTATTGCAAATGACATTTATTGTGCACGTCATGGGGCATTTCATCCCGCGAAAATGACCTGGACGTGTCTCGACGCAAAAATTCTTCGCGCCGTGAATCCTCCCCGTCCGCTGAATGTTAAATGGCCGGTTAATACAAAGCAAAGTGTGCGCGCCGCTTTTATTGCCGCCCCCCGACGCACACCGAAACGCAAAGCAAACTAATTCAAAAGGCCATCGTATAACTTTTTCCTTTTAAAGTTTGCTTTTTCAACTCGATTTTATTTTAACGCATTGCCGTGGGGCGGCTGTATCCGTCCATCCCTCCAATGTAACGTGTTTGCTTGCGGCGATGGATGCATCGTCGCCGCCGCCGCCTCCGCCGCCACCATCGTCGTCGACGACGTCGTATAAAACTTTAAATTCAATAAAGTTAAAAGACTTAAAGGACGAAATAAAATGATATTCGCATTGGGGCCGAGATTCTGAGTGCTGGGACCCATCCGCCCCCACTTTGCGCGCTCGGGTTATAAAATTTGTATGAAAATTGATTCGCTCTCAGATTAGATGACCCAATATACATCTACAAGTCAGTATCGTATTCCTTCTGAAGTTGAATTTCTAAATCATACATTCAAAAATTCCCGCATTCAACGTTTTTTTTTTGAATAAAACCCTTTATTGTATAAACAACCGCCACCATCTGAAAAACCACCCCCAAAGAAAATCCAGAAGCATCGAAAAAGCAATAAAGTAATTTTTACGGTTACTTTACGTTTATAGATCGTCTTGTTTCCACTCTTTTTTTCTGCCACCCCCGACCCGATACTGCCCCCATCACAGAGGGGCAGCACACATCCGACAAATATGTGCGAATGTGTACAGTGTCGAGGAGCATAATACGGCAGGGAAACAAGGACTAAGAGGTGACTGGATGGCAAATCCTTTAAGGACACGAACAGCGTCGAACGGCGGCGGTGGCGGTGGCGGCAATGGGGGCGGCAATGCCGGCACTAAGCCGTAATATGTTGTCGCGCGCGTCTCGTGCCGGCTTATTCCACTAACTTTTACAGCGTTCGTGCGGGGGCGGCATGCGATCACTCCTAAGCCAATTTGCGTGATGCCAAACTTCATTTTCTTCAATGCGGCCGCATGAATTTTATTGGAACCCCGCTTCACTTCATTGACGAATGAAATATATCGGGCACCAACTATGGATGACTTTTCCAGGATAATTATCAACTGTGAAAATTATGGTGATCAAAATAATGA
>JARJDZ010003234.1:0-18117 GCA_030264555.1 Aleochara sp. GC000083
TGATCGATCTCCCCCTTTAACGACCGCAAGTAAAGTAAATAAAGAACAATGGGATCGGAATGTGAGGAATGCAACCGCAAGTAAAGGGTTGCAAAGCAAATAAACGAACAATGGGGAATGGAATGCGAAGAATGTGAGGAATGTAAACAGCAATTAGATTACTTTGCTACATTTTAAATTATTATGTAACAGGTGCATTTTTAATTTTTCAATGCAAATTCTAATAAAAAATGTATTTTCTTATAACTCAAGAACTATTTGACCGATTTTGATGATTAAAAAAGCATTTTAAAGGGCATGATCTCAGCTTTCACTTAAACAATTTGTTTTTGTGTGGTAATTATAAAAATGAATTTTATTTCGTATAAACACCCCTGTTGACGTTTTGATTGGTAACTTTCTTCTTGTTGAACAAATTTCAATAAATTTGCCATAAAAAAACATGTAGATTGTTCAGCTTGATTATTACTTTCAAAATTACAAACTTCTCTGTTAGACTAAATATTTCTACTCTTTAATGCTTCTTCAAATTGACTATAAGACCTAGATCCTTGCTCTTGCACATGATTGTATCCAGTTCTACGAAGAACAAGAAGCAGTAACATCAAACAAATTGTAAGTGCTTTTCGGTGTTCGAAAATCACCAAAAAATCTAAAAATATTCTAGCAACACAATTTACCGTTCAACCAATTAGCGTTCCTGCTGGTAACAATATTGTTTACTCAGACAAAACAAGACATCGACATCGCGACATCGACGTGGACGTGCAGCTCGCGCGCTCCTATTAAAAACGACAAGGAAGTTGTATATATTGATCAAGTTCGATCGCCTACGCGCGCCATTATGTAATTCACTCTGATTTCGTATGAAAATTATTAAGAGGTGTCTACTTCCTCAATTTACTCACATGCGCGAAATTTACCTCGATGCTGCGCTCCATCTTTATCGACGACCATTCGATCGCCTTCTAATACAAGTGACACTGTCGGTCCAATATATCCGATCCGTCTATCGATCCAGGTTCCTTGTCCAGCTCAATCGGCGAGTGTCTCTTTGGATTTAGATATTAGATATTATATGCGCGCACCTTATTTAGGTGGTCGGTGATAATGCGCCCCGAGTCCCTGGGACGCAACTCGACAGGATGTTCGATGGGAATTCAATGAAATGACGTCATAAAATTCAACGGCTTGCTCAAACTTTTGCAAGATTCGAAGGTGTCTCTAGCGTTATAAAAGTGGTCATTATCTGTTTAACGGCGCGTGTGCCTGCGCACATTTGCATTCCCTATTTCATGCTGCCACTCGCCCTGATAAGATTATTACCTTGGCGCTGGACTCGTGGTCCGAAGAAAGAGGCAGCTTCGGGCTGCGCGGCAGTTTCATGAATTATCAGCGTTTCCTCTTGTTCACTTCATTTTATTTCTGCCGTAGCCTCGTGCGACCATATGAATGAAAAGTTGTATGTATGGACGTTGGCCAGCTTCGTTGTCCGTTGGCACTTACCGCGCTCGTGTTATCGCGTTTGCCACCAATTTTGCACGCCATTTTTGCGCTGATATAATTGTTTGGCTTGTCGCCGAGACTTTACGAGCAACGGTACGGCGGATAAATCACATGCAGGAAATCGTAAAATGCGTGTTTAATCGTTTAAAAACTAGGATTTCCGTGTTTGCGCTGATGCCGTGCATACATTGTATTTCCAGGACGAAATTTATGAGCACAACGATTGCGGTTGACGTATCAAGTGAAAAATGCTGGTCGAAATTAATGATTTATGCTTGAGAGACAACATTTTGTTGGACTGATCAAGATTAAACGCGTATGCAAAGGTAAGCAAATGAAAAATTTATTGGTGAAAAGGAAATATGAAGACAGATACTTGAAGAAAACATCCACTCGAGTCTTCGAGCCTCGACTCGACGACGACTCGTGTAGATGTTCCCATATCTCAAGCGCATAGAAAGTTTGACTGCATTCCAATAAGTCGACGCGATTGAAGTGTAAAAATGCAAATGTGCAACTAACTCGCTGAAATGAAGTGAAGTTGAATTATGAACGCGCAAGAATTTCCTGTTTCTCCCATCGCGTTCGCATCAAGCACACGAGAGATGCAGCACCTCGGGGATAATGGCTTCGATGAAATGCTCAATTAACAGCCACAATTTTGTCGTGCTTAATTTATTGCTTATTTACTTATTCATTACTTATCAATAATTATTTACATTTCGAATTGAATGCTATTCATTCAAGTGCATCAGGCACTCGACATGCGAGTGCTGAGAGGCAAGCGACCAAAACGCGCGTTCGGATGATTAACGACGCAGCTAGAATTTAGTTACTTGCACTTTTTTGCCGGTCTAAAGTGGGCAATGCGGAAAACACACCGCTCGACTCTGGGAGCATGGAGGAAATGCAACGATTGCATAACTCACACACAAGAAGAGCCAGCGAACATCTTCACTCTCGACGTCGTCGACGTCGGCGTCGAGAGGTCTCTATACAACATTCGTGGAGTCCGCAGAAAGTCCAAGAGGAAACGCGCTCAGACGTAAAGTCGATGATCTATGATCCTTATGGCAATGTTTCACGATAATTACTTTTCATAAATTTATTTATAGTGTTAGTTAAACCACTTCCAATGAGCATTCGACTGGCTAACGAACGAACGTCATGCGTTTCGTTCCCATTGAGCGTACACTTCTTTGCTATGTATCTTCTGTTGTTGTTGTTGATGTTGCTGGTTGTGGTTGCAAGAAACGCGCGCAAGAAATAACGAGTCTATCGAGTTCTGTGTTCCTTATTAGATGCACTCGCCGTTTTTATGCATACATTCGAATGGTGCACACGCGCAGTTGGATGCGTATTGGTGCGATTTGCGTATTCATATTGAAATTTGCATGTCACATTTGTAAATGCTTTATTATTCGATGAATGAATACGATAGGAATACGCTTAATATGCGATGAGTTGCACGTGCAATGCGTGCTCTTACTTACTTACTTACATTGCGGCCGATCGTTTTTCATTCATTTTTCTCGCTCGTGTTTTGCGAGTCGGACATGCGAAGATGTTATGCAATCAATGGCGCGCGCAAATCCCAATGAATTGCCGTGATTTTCAAGGAAACCAGCATCGATAAAGTTTCCTCTCGCTCATAAATTACCAGCAAGTGTATGAATTATCCGATGGAGACATCCAGGAAGATCAACATAATGAATCTGCATGCAGAGAGTGCAAAAATGCACCGCATTGAAAACCGTTCTTTTCTATGAATGCTGGATGACTGCTAAACGGAGTTCATATCTAATGAGCACTGAGCGAACAATTATTTATTGATGAATTTCATAGCATATCGCCCACACAAACAAATTTTAATGAACATTCATTGAAGAACCCGTTCAGTTGGTTTGGTTTGTTTAGCTGCGCTCGCATAGGCGCACAAAATTCCGATTCATTACCAATTAAAGCGGCAAATAGTTATGTTAAAATCATTATTATTATTATTTCATATTCTATTCCTGCATGAAGACCCAGCCAGCTGGCTGGGAAAGAACATCTTCGCGGTTCTTGTTGTTGTTTAGATAGCAAGAGCAAATCGCATCTAATGGCCCACGATTTGAGTTTGACCGAAAAGAATCCAAACAGTACCCAGGAGAGAATATTGCGTCTACGTGCCTTGAAAGTTCAATATCGGTGTTGGGCACCACTTTGCAATGATACGACGGTGTGTTCGTTAGAGGTGCGCGCAAAAACGGGCAATAACCAGCTGAGCAAACAAATATAATATGAGCAATAATTTCTATAGAAATTGGCATATATCGGGACAACCTACACATACGAGATGCTGAGTTCGAAGCGCACTGTTGGAACCTAACGTTATATAATTTATTTTTCGAGCCGGATTCGCGAACGAACAACGTGAAACACAAGTGAGCCAATCCAACGGTTTTTCGCGTTGATTTCGCTTGACGTTTCCAAGCTGCGCGCACTATGAAGAAGTCCTGCACGTCGAAGAGGACACCTACACGCTATGGAAGCTGAAATATCGCTCTTGGCAGGCGTTTCGAATGCTGCAGGTACATTTTGTTTGCCTGCTCCTCGATTTCGCATCACTACCTGCTTCCAGCCTGTGTGTCTGAATGGAATTGGAAGTGTTTCCTATTTTATAATATGGTGAGTGGACTTGGTCGAGTTGGAATTGTACGTAATCGCCAATCATAACAGCACGAGAAATGCGGGTGAAGACTTCGAGGACTGCATCGGTTGATGATAGGAAGGAATTGTTCGAATTCACTACCTCTACACGTTTGATAGGTACAACTGCTGATTGAAATCAGTACCGTTAGTTTTTCTTCCTAGAAGAGTTGCTATCTGTAAATCAAAAAGTTTACTTGTGTTTTATAGTTCATTAAGTTGTGAAATTCTCCGAGGTACCTGTGGCTTTGACCATTTCCTAATAATTTCCTAATAATCCATACATTTGGAATATCATTGTCTCTTGAAATTTATTTTCTTAATGAGTAAACCAAGAAAACAAAAAATATTGACTTGATGTCACCCTAAGAATGTTACCTAAAGGGCTTTCAATTTTAGAAAATAACTTCAAAGACACATTAAATTAGTAATAAAATATCCAGAAGCAATAAAAATTCCCAAGAAATTAATTTATAACTTAATAAAAACGACAGCACCATTTGGTGCAAGACATATAAATGCAAGCATGTGATGAAATGAAATTTCATTAATATTCCCAAGATGCAGATACATTTGCTTGCTTCTTGGCTAATCAATTTATTAAAATGCGCTCTCTTCAGATAATAAAATCAAAGTTTCTTTCCGAGTTAATAGCCTAAAATTAATTCATTAGAAATGCATTACCTACAAAACAAGTTATAAAACTTTTATAAATTCAATGGAAAGTCATAAAACTAATGATTGTATTAATGTTTCCTATATTTCTTAAACTTATTGCTTCAAACCTTTAATTGATAAAAAATAATGAGAAATTTACTAATATTGCGTTTTCAACGAAACACTTTTGTTATATAATTATATTTCATCGAAAAAATAACAATGGTTATAGTCCCGAATCTGTGCGGGAACCGGAAATAACAAAAACGCAAATTGCAAAACGAAAATTTTCGCTCTATTAACTGCGCATAACATTTAAACCATTGGACTAATTAACCTAAAATGGTAACCAAATTGTAGGTCTTAATGAACACTTTCCAAAAATCTATGGGTTCATGCCCTTTTGGTGATGGGCAGAGCAGAAATCGCGTTCAAAGAAAAAAATTGAAAAAAAGTTTGTGGCGAAAAAAGCGATACGAAATTCTTAAAATCGCTCGAGTTTTCTAAAATTTTGATATCTCCGGAACTAATGGACCGATTTGGATGATTGAAAAAGCATTTTTCATGTTTTGACGAAAAAATAACATTGAGCAGGGTCCTGAAACTGTGCGCGATTTGGAAATCACAAAGTCCCAAAATGGGGCACCTAAAAATGCAAAATTTTCGCTTTTTTTCGCTCTTTTAACTGCGTATAACATTTAAACCTTTGGACCAATTATACTAAGATTGAAACCAAATTGTAGGTCTTAATGAGCACTTTCCAAAAATGTATGGGTTCATGCCCTTTTGGTCATGAGGAGAGCAGAAATCGCGTTCAAAGAAAAAAATTGAAAAAAAAGTTTGTAGCGAAAAAAGCGATACGAAATTCTTAAAATCGCTCGAGTTTTCTAAAATTTTCATATCTCCGGAACTACTGGACCGATTTGGATGATTGAAAAAGCATTTTTCATGTTTTGACGAAAAAATAACATTGAGCAGGGTCCTGAAANCTCTGGATGTAGATATGAAAACATCAAAACACAATCGGTCGATTAAGCGACCGATCGAACCAAATATGCATGAAGCGTCCAAATAGAGCAACATTTGGGTACGACATTCGGCCACCGAACAAATACAGCCATCATCATTGAATATGAGCACGGTTTTGTTGGTACACGCATATGACGGAATGCTGCCGGCTTCATGGGCCATCCCACCCACCATTCCCGGATTGCTCCCAGTCGCAATTCATTCCGTTGTGCAATTTCGAATATCAGCGATGGAATCGCCGTCCGAATCGGCATTAGCCTATCGCTTGATACAGTGATCGCTGATCTATGCCTCTCGATCGTCCAATGGACCAGACCGAACAAATATGCATTATAATCCACACATTCGAATGGTGGGTCGCATATAATATAACGGATGCATTATTTAAATGATTGCGCGCTTTTATACACCAGCGCGGTTCACATTTTATTCGAACATCATGCCAGACACACAATTGGATTTGAGTTCGCATTTGCATCAAGAGTTGTCGGCCGAGCAAACAACTGCCTTGCGCAAATGTGCAACGAGTTCGCGCAAATAGGAATAAATTCGTTATTCAGTGCATTTGGTAATTAAATGATTGATGAGCGAATATAGTGCGGGGTGCGCGCACACCGGAGTAATTGCGATTTTATGTATATTCCCAGCTTTTCAAATTCAATTTACCGCACGCACAATTTGCATTACCCATGAATGGTCCGGGCGGAGGCCGAATAAATACGATTTGGGTTGAAGTATTCACATTTATCGATATCAATTATAAATTTTACATGTGAATATTTCAGCGGATTATATTATGCGGGTTAACTCCCAGACCTCCATTAGTATCAGGTTTTAATTATAAATATTTCATTCACATAATTGCTTTGAAAAGACCAAAATAGAAGTTACATTCAACAGATATCAACTGCAGATTTTGAATTTTTAAAATAGACCCGCCTTATTTCATTGGTACCATTTTCCAAATAGCTATATCAATTGGAAATAAACTCATGGGTTTTATTAGCCAATTAAATAATCTTTCAAATGAGCTACGATTTAATTAAATCATCTATCAGAGACCATAAAATGTTCGCCTCCAAAGTTGGACAATTCGAACGAAAATGTTTCTGCGATTACCGAGTTTTTACAACACGGAAATAAGCTGGAAACAAAATTTCATTGTTTTTTATTTGTTTTCATTTGGAAACCACCCATGCAGAATTTTCAAGCAATTAAACAATCAGCAAACTTTCCTCAGCATCGAAAAATACCAATTCCAGCAAAATATTTTTTCTTTTCAAAGCCAGAACTTGGAAAACATAATTTAAGTACTCAAATGCGAACTAATTCATAAATACTTCAATTTAATTCGCAACTTGGTCTGCACCTTCATTGTGAGCTTTTGTTTTAACCTCCCGGTTATTTTTCTGGGCTCAACGATTGCAATTCTACTCCGGTGCGTGTATTTTATGTGCCATTCGCATGAACATTTTTTTCTGTTTTCTGTTTCGTTTCGGGTTTTCCCTAATACTCACCCCGCACATTTCCAGCAGAACGTGCCTTGATAATGTGGAAGAACGCGTATATGAATATGAGTCGAACGAAATATTGTTCGAATAGAAAGGCACTGTGGATGAATGAATGAATGAATAACGGCGTTTACGTTGCGCGCTGCGAATGCGAATGCGGGAATCTGGAATCGCTTTTAAACAGCGAAACAACGAACGCGTTCCCGACTCGGGAAATGGAAATTTTGTAAAGGAAATTGTTTGGAATTTATGTTTGCTCGCTTCGCGTCTAGCTTTTATTACTTCTAGTAAATATTTCATGCATTCAATCAATGCCCTCTGTTTCTATCAGTGGATATTATCGGTTGCAGTTTGATCTGATTGAGTATTTGCAATCGCTGGCCGAAAAGTTATTTCGCCAAAAACCACCTTGGTGTACAACTATATCATTTCGATAACGTATAATTCTAATTTAAGACTGTGATAAGAGCTGAAATATTAATATCTTCGAGTCGGATTGAATTAAATTTTTATATTCGATGAAAAGCTTCGAGCACTCTCTTGAAGCCCATCTTCATTGATTATTTCCGTCGCGTTTGCCATTCAAGTCCAGGTCCAACGAGGACTCTCCAGAACGTGCAGAGTATCATACAATCTTTCATATCATCTCTTCGTTGCCCATTTATTGTGCAGCATTGCTGCATTGTGCACCCAAGCATTTTCGCTTCATGTATTTTTTACGCCGATGCTGCACCATGTTATTTGCGCCAAGACTGGACAAAAACTAACTTGGGGTGGCATATCCTGTCAGCCACTTCTAACAAATAATTCCCCAAATTTTACAACGAACGAATATGTCAATCAAAATCCATCAAATGCAAAATTAATTGCATTGATATTCCGGGAGCTTTGAATGTCATCGTTTTGGGTTACCAGGGTGGCGAATGAAATTTGGGGTCGTACTGTACGTCCCTCTCGTGTGAATTCACTGTGAAATGTCTTCGTTGGCTTCTTTCAACTGACGTTGGTGTTGGCATCGTTCTGGCAGGACAAACTCCTAGCCGAATATTGCAAGTATCTCTTGCATCGCAAGCGACATCACATCGATGAAGAAAACGGTCCTTTAAAAAGAGAATCCATCCATGGAAGGGAAGAAAGAGAATACTCGAGCGTTGGAGAAGCGTTTTGGTTTCAACGGCGTCGGCGAAATATACGATGGTTTAGAACGCGATTGCGATTCATACGTGCTTGGCGTTCGAAAATGCGCCAAATCATTTTACTTCATGTGCAGACCCAGAACCATTCACTAAATTATCGATACGATATTTTAAAACATAAACCCACAGCTGGAATAATCAATAAAAAGAAGAATGTGCTTAGGACCACACGAAAGAAGTGTAAACTTCATAACCTAAGAATGCAAAATTTTCATACTCTGCTCTTTTTCAAAATCTTTAGAAAGAGAAAAATGTCTCAGATTAAGGCCCACATTTTTTGGTCTTCTAGCTCCACTAGAACAAAAGTTAAAGCCATTTGACATTATTTGCAAAAAATAAACCCTTTTTGCGAAAAATTTTGTTGGTCCAGAACGATAGTATTTTTTACAAGGAACTCGTTTCTTGGTTCTTGCACCTCAAAGTTGGGCATTATCAAAATAGTGTCCTGCTCCAGGTGTTTGTAATACAGAAATTACAGATAATAACCAAGTGTAGAGAGAACACTATAAAACCATTCACTATTAATGTCCATCCAGGATCCATGAACAATATGCGTCTGCCATGAGAGGAACGTGTCCGAAATGACCAAGCTAAGAGCAGTCCAATAAAAAAGAACAGCACCACAGGACATGGAACCTAACGTGTAAACGCTAACGTGGTAAAGTTTAACACGTCGTTGCAATGTGTAATAAACGTAAAGTTTCTTCCGTTTCGAGGGGGTTGAATTATGTGCGCTATAAACACTTGTCTCGAGAAACCAGCGACGCTGATGGTAGACATATCCAAGCTTGCATCCAAACAGAAGCAGTATATGGCCCCAATGTTGACCAGCTATCCCAGCTATCCCGGTCATCATGTACCAATACAGAGACATTTCTCCTGTGTGGAAACCCTGGATAGCATTTGCCATTGTTGCTGCACCGTTTGCAGATAACTTAAGAGACAGCTACTCAAGGGGCACATTGCATGACCACCACTAGATGTCATCGTGGCTATCTGGGACTATCCAGAGTAGGATACATCAGATTTCCAAGGAAGTTTTAAAAAGGATATTGAAATATTCAAATTACAAGAACCAACAATAGTTTATAGTTTATAGATTACATGACTTCTGGTAAAAGGTAAATGATTTTACCCATATTACATATTGACCTGGACAAAAATAATTTGAAATTGCACTTTAATAAAACCCGATCGAAAAATGTAAACAAATAGAGGAAATAACATTCAGTAGATGTATCAGTCCTCCTCGGTGCAGATCTCTTCTCGTGGCTTTATTTGCAGCCCCCATTGGTGATTTATCGCGTTTGCGTTTCATAGATACTTATAGCTTTCACATAGCTCTTCGGCGAACTTTTAATACCAATGTGTAAGTGTGCTGGTGCCAGCGTTCGCATTCGAGTTTGGG
The DNA here is from genome assembly GCA_030264555.1 of Aleochara sp. GC000083. Lineage (NCBI taxonomy): Eukaryota > Metazoa > Arthropoda > Insecta > Coleoptera > Staphylinidae > Aleochara > Aleochara sp. GC000083. The sequence goes on from JARJDZ010003234.1 coordinate 9,999, forward strand.
TTGCGTTTATCGCTGCTTTTACATCAAACAAATTGATTCTCGAAGGAGCAACGAAACCGCCAAAATGCAGGCAACGGTTGCTCGAACGGGGCATCCTGAAGGAGTCGCTATCGGGCTGAAAGGAGCTGAAGACAAGCGAAGAACATAAGAGTAGTTTAGTGCAGCGATATTGTATTTTCTGCGGTTATTTATTACACTCGAAGCCGTCGATGATCTTTTCTTTCTGCCAATAGTGTCTACAGTGAGACCAATGAGGATACAACCATGCGAAGAGAACTTTCAAGGAGTATGCTTTCTAGGAGAATGTTATTTATGGCTTTACTGTATATTTGGTCTCTTTATTATACATTTATTTTTCATTTTATCGATTTTCATCTTATTGATTGATTGCTATGACTATTTCAATTGAAATTGATCACTTTGTTTCTTTTGGGGCAGAAGCTATTTTGACTTTTTAGGGGTTTATTTATTCAACTGTTTCTAAGGCTCTGCACAAGTCAAACGAAGATGTGTAAACACGTTTTGACCAAAAAGATAATAAATATTAATATTACGATGCCATCTGTCAAGAACCAATGGCTTCTTGACTCCATTTCGACGAACAAAACCAAGAGACCGCAAATTCATTCATTGCCGACGGTTAAGGCCTTCAAACCCAAGAAGACTTAAGTTCTTATGTCAACACTCCTTGAGGATTTACGGATTATATTTCTTCCTCTTTGCGTTCCGATTCTCATCAATATCTGAACTATTAGAACATACAAAAACGTTGATCTAGAGCTGATTTATACTTGGCCTTCAAAAACTTCTTTTTTAGAGAAATTCCCAATTTAATATTTTAAATAAATATTGATATTGATAATATTTTCATTCCATTTCCCTCATTTTTTCTACATTTCAATATGCTCAAGATTTAATATTTAACTTCCTCTCTTCTATATTCAACTATTTTCGCACTTGTATTGACTTTTAGTTGTCAACGTGAATGGTCCACGTTGGAAACTGCAAGAGGTGTGGGGAATGTTATAAAGGCAGCTGAAGACCCTGTTAAGACTGAGTCAACATTGCTTAAGACCTATTCAAATAGCCTTTGTATGAGGGATTAAAACGCGTCCATTTCCCCATTTTGCCGAATTTTATTTGCTTCCGCTGTCGCTTCAATTGACTTCATCTGCGAACTTGAAAGTAAGTGACGAAAAGTAAATAAAACGCTTCAAGAATCTTTGTCCCGGATTTTAAACGAAATTCAATAAAGCTCCGGTTTTTTTGTCATGTGTACGCATGAGGTAATTAAAACTTATTTCTATCCACACGTAATTTTTAATTAGTGACGCCTTAATGGTCGTTTTTAATTGGCTAGAATTTAAAATCCAAATGTATGAGCTAAAAATCGCAAAAACTAGTAATGTTATGACTTTTCTAAGTAAACATGCATAAATTTGTTAATGAAAAATTGTCGGCTGGCATGTTTCGCTGTTGGAATTCACCTTTATTCACGACATGGGCCTGCAAAGGGCATGTTACGGAACTAATGAGATAATCATATTTGGTGCTCGTGGTACATGTCGTCAACGAAAAATATTTGCACATGTGACGGTCGTGGAAACAGTGGAAATGCTCGCGAAAAATGCGAAATAGAAAAGTGTGCCTGCATGCACGTAGTGTAGGCAGGGAATTCGTTTGTTCATTACATGTTTGGTCTGGTTCGTTGGTTGGTTGGGCTCAGCGCAAGAGCAATTTACTTCAATTTGCGTATTTTTTCATTTACGTATCATACACGACCTGTTCACCAGGTTACATTAACTATTTAGGCGTGGATTTCATATGAAATTTGCATATAAAAATTTTGGGAGGGATATTTTCATTTACGAATTGCAGTGCTAATATTTTTTAGTAAAATTTGCAGTCATTTCAATTAGGAATAGATTTACGAAATATTGGAGGACACGAAATGTTATTTTGTTTATGTTTAGTTGCGCCATTCAAAAATCGCGTGACTGATGTGCTCTTATCAAGAAAACTATTCATGACGAAAAATTCGCATTGTCAGTCGATCGGTCGTATTGTTTCTAGTCGTGTAAAACGTGGTTTTCGGACAGTTTGAGTGTTAATTAAGTATAATTCTATAAACTAACAGGTTTCCATGGGTTTGGACGTCTTCTATCAGGATTCTATCAAGGGTGGATATCAAGGATTACTTCAGGAATGGCAATTTTTAAGGTAAAGACTAAATTTGTCAATAGAACATGTCGAAAATTCTATTTTGATATCATCTGGTGTATCGTGTATCGTCATTTTATGGTTTGCCACTGGAGGTCGCATCATGTTCGAATCTGTAAGTATTATTGAAAATTAAACTCTGAATTTTATGCATAACCATTGAAACATACTCGACCCATTTTTCGCATGAAAATCAAAATTTGCAATTGTCGCCTACAAATTGTAAGCCTCCTTTTATTAACAACTTCATACAACTTGGGTTTAACAAAACAATACAAGCAGTACTTTAATTAAAGTAAATAATGGTTAATCGCCTGGTTCGTCTCATTTAGTGAATAATGCACCAATTACACGAAGATTCGTGCGCACTAATAATATTTGATGGGACAACCCTCGTCCTTCATTCCCCAGCCGTTGGTTCTTTCTTCCATTCGCTGCCGCATTTCGCGTCTGCAATTATTCCATCGAATGGAATGGAAGCCATTTGGTAGCGCAACACATGTCGTCTGCACGCTGCACGCCATCTTCATTCTTCGGCCCAACAAATAATATTAATATAGTCATTATTTCATCAAGAAGTGCTCGTCCAGCATGCGCGCTCGTTGTTGATGGGCTGTTGTTCGTGGTGGGCGCAACCGCCGAAAACGTAGGAAGTGGATCACGCGCGATAGTTCCTCGGGTTTGTCATTCATTTAAATGTAGTTAGGTCGAAGGGGCTTTCCCGCAGGATGATGGTGTGTTCTATGGATGGCGTGCGTGACAATGGATATTGTCGGAGCCATCGGGAACAAGGAGTTGGAGAAGGAGCGAACGAGCGAAATGAACGTGGTGGGCATCAACACTATAATTATTCACTCGCCCTAAAACAATAGTGAATTGTATTGTTATTTTATGAAGGAAATGCACGCCCCGACTGAATTCATGGCCAAATGGCGGCTGGTGGTATTAAGAAGGCAATTTTAATCATCATCGTGGATGAAGCCATCATAAAAGTCAAATGCAATTTATTTGTTGTTGAGTATCCTAATTTTCGTTTTTAATGGGAAAACTTTCTTTCTTTGCAAAGAAATCAACGCATGAACTTACCAAAAAGTTTATCATTCAAAATAAGAATTATTTTCAGGGTTTGCAATTATCAATAAACTTCAATATACAATTTTCAATTGTATATTAAATTATGGTTGAATAGTAATCAACTAGGAAAATCATTCGGTTTGGTTGTACTGACAATGAGTCAATGATAGGTTTCAAACGGAAATTGAATTTTGGGACATCGAAAATTATGAATTTGTTGCGGTTCGTGACAATTACGTCGATTATGACGCTCCGAAATCGATTAAACGAAAATTTATCGATTACTCGCGCATCCTTCCAGCGTATAAATCGTCGGTTATATTCGTTTGGCGGATGGATAATGGAGAAACCAAATAGTCAATTGTACCCACCAGAGCACAAGCCATCCATTCGGCAAGCCATTCGACGACGTGTTAGTTCGTTTGCGTTGATTAAACACGGACAGAATGGAGCGACCGATCGACGGTGGAAAACGGCAACTGGAAGCGCGGGCGTTTGTTAGTCATAGTTTCGAATAATGGAGCGAATGAGTTTTCCAATTATTCGCGGTCTCATGTCGAAAAGGGGTGACACGCTCGAATAACCCATCAGCTGCCCTCCCACCTTTCGCATCGACGAATTGATATGAAACGTACGTCGATGTAATAATCCGCTCGTCAATTTGATAATATCGCATGCAACTACAAAGAATTTCGTTGGCAAAATCCAATGAACCATTTTCCCCTTCAAGCTTACAAAAATTTCATCCGAGACCATCTTCCGTCAGTCTAGACTGAAGATCTGAAGCATTAGATGTTGGTACCAGAATCACAACATTTAGCCTCAAAGCAAACAATCTAAAATGGTATTTTCTTGTACGATGGTACGAAACACACGAAGCGTTTACGGCACACGATATTTTTTCGGTTCACAGCTAAAAGAAACATCCATCGCACGCCTCGGATGGGATGCTTGTCTATGTCAAGTACTCCAAGCCGATCATGTTCGCTTAATCTGGCTAATCAATCTCGTTCCGCGCTCAGCCTCGACGTTTTTCACTCTTTCTGGCCGCCGTTCGTTCTTCGGGGGCCGCCTCCCTTAAGGTGAGCCAATTTAATTTAAATAATGAATTGTTTCAGCCGCAAAGCCGACGTGGCAAACGAGCCAGCTAAGCACCGCAGAGAGAGTCGTGAAGGCAGGAAAAAACAACGAACCGATGAAGAAAACGAACCGAAAAACAATGAAAAAGCGTTCTAACATTAAACCTAATTACTTTTCATTGTCAGCCAAACACGGACAGGTATTTCATTCCCACCTCGAGAGTCAGCAACTTGTGAAAAAGCGGCACTTTTAATTGAAAATATTTTTGGTTTAGCGTTGGCAGGTTCTTGATGGTCTAATTAACATGTAATTAGCTCGGAATTAAGTAGCGCATGCTCGTTACGCGACCGGTGTTGATCCGAGAAAATATGTGATGTTGAAATGTTGACAAGTTTGCGCGAAGATATGGGAGATATGGGTGCGATCGAAGAGGGAGATTAAAAAGTTGAAGCCAATTTGAGCTGAGGAGACGTAAGAGTCTTCAGATGACTGCGATCAAATTGGATCAATTTTAAATGCCTTTTGAGCGGCTTATAAGATCGTATCGGTGGGATCTATATGTTAATAATTATTTGAAAAGTTACTACCGTTCAATAACTGCAAAACGTACTACAGAGTGTTGAACAATTTCAAATCCCCTCAATTTTAACCCTTTGATTTTTGGTAAAAATTGCAGTTTGCAGAAATGCGAGGAAACAGTAAAATTGCACTCATAAAAATGGTAGTGCAAATTGTGAAGCTTCTGCAAGTGTGAAAGAGAGCAAAGACGAAGCAGGGCCATCAAGCTGCATGCACGTAAATATAATCGGTTGATACGAGCTCGAGATAGTTTTAATTATAGATTATTAAGATAATTACATCTGGACAGTTGCGGAGTTGATGTCTCAATTCCTCGACGTGTATCAGCTGCTTGCCATCATCTCTCTGTAGCTGTCGGGCTCACGTTGGGAATATGTCTTAAGCTCGCCAGATAAAAAACGAACATCGAAGAAGCAAAACGCCGAAACGACGACATACGCGCACTCGAGTGCAGATGAAGTTGTTCTTCATCGTTCACTCTTCGTGAACGCTCCGAAATTACTTCATTACGTCGGCATTTATAATTAAATGCTCGTTGCTCATGACTCTCATGGCGTTCCGAATGCGGCAAGTCAACGAATTTATTGCAATAAGACTTGGACGATGAAAAAAATGAAGATATAAAGAAATCCCGTGATGTGTATGATGCGTGCAAAAAGGAACGGTTTGCAACATCATGTGGATTGGAAATGAATTGGACAAGACAATAGATAATTACAGTGTAATGGCGGGTCTGAAATGCGGGAGGCAGAAGGGCCGGACGTCTGCGGGAATAAAGAAGCGCGAAGCCAATGAATGCGGGAATGGGTTAAACGTAAATTTGTAGGCGTTCTGCTTTCCGGTCGAATTATTCCACGTATATTTTCGTCGCGGTCATACCGGATGGACAGTGCCACGCGGGCAATCATGGCCGCTGATGGTAGGACCTAATGGCAAAACGCACCAATTATGGCGCATTGTTTATGCTGGCACAGGATGCTCGATTTCGATCTTCCTCATCGGCCCAGCACGTAAAGGAAATGTCAGCCGAGCTGTCCGTTCATTCGTTGTTGTTGTTTTTCGTTTTTGTTTTCGGCCACACACCGAACTGGGAATGGAAAAAGGAAAAACGAAGAGCGAACAAACTGCCGCCATCGTGCACTCAGATATCCGCTGATAGGTGTACAATGAACACGTAAATTATGATCTTTTTATGCAAATTTAATTAATGTCTAATTTATAATGGGCCTGGCAATAATAACCCATCCATTGCTCGAATGATACACGAACCTACCATCAGAACCAAATCCAATGCAAACAAATGAAGAATTAAGTTAAGGATGGGTTTATCCGGTTTTTCCTTCCATTCGGCCGACTTGGATTCGTAATAAAACCAACTAAAAACGCATTTAATTACATTTCGGTTTCGCTTAGAGGTGTGGGAACACTTATTATGCCATCATTATGATTGTCAGCTGAAGTGTGAGCAAATGAGCTCTGTCTAGAAATAGCTACTATCTTTGAGTAATTAAAACGTGCCAGTTATTTTGTTATTATTCCAGTGTTAATCACACAATGGCTGAATTACTGGAATTTAACGATCTGAATCATCATTAGTGCACTCCAACAATAATAATTACATCATTAATAATTGCAATTATTAATAATGATACTAGGTATCAATGCTTATCTCCTATGAATATCCCGAAATAAAAATAAATGGTCAATAGCATTTTCTCAGTTACAAAGGCATTTTTGGGTGATATCATCAAGTAAAATGCACCAACATTTTCCCCAAACATCTGCTGGAATTAAATAATCACGTTATCAACACAATAACAAGCACCAAGATAATAAACAACGGCGACAAAATGAAAGGTGTAACAATAGAGTGGAATCAGATAAATTGGAGATAAAATTGATGTATAACTAGCTATTTTGTTCATATAGAGTGTTCTCAATTTCACAGAATTAAAACTAAATTGTTTGTAGTCCTAAAGAATCTATTTCTTGTAAATTTTGCAAATTATAAGATCAGAATTATCAAAAAGTTTTCAATGGTATTTTCACAACTATGAATTTATTTACAAGTTAGAAACTCTTTGTATAAAATCATGATGGAAAAAAGGAGACACAAAAATATAAGCCAATTAAAATCGGACATAAACAAGCCGATTCAGGTAAACAACATGCTGATTATAGGTATACATTGGTTCAAAAGAGCCAAAATTCCAAACATTCGTACACCTTTCGTCGGTCATCAGAAGGCATCTCTTCTTTTTTCTTTATTTCCTCCACCTTTTCCAGCCGTTTCTCTTCGTGTTTGTTTGTTTCATCTTCATCGTCATCCTTGACTCTTGGCCGAACATGGTGCCGCTACAACATTACCAGCATATCACATGAATGCTCACTGATTGCATTGCAACATATCATCGAGTATACACAAGGCAAGCGTCAGATTACACCAAAAAATATTCCAAATTCTTTACGAGCCAAACGCGATCCGGCTCGGAATTATCTCAATCAACAATCGATACTTTCCCAGCCGTCTTTACGGCAACCTGGCAACAATTCCGTGGAAAATTATCGCGGCCATCGTGAGATTAAGTGATTAAAATGTATCCTTTCGGTGCGTTTTTGGTGTTTTAATAAATTCACGAAATTCTTGAGTTTATCGAGAATGTCTTCACTTGACACCAAAAAATTTCGGTGGATTTTAATTGATTGCAACTCAGAACAATGTTGCCTTCATTGAGAAAATTAATTAGCACTAGTAGTTGGAAGAAATCAAAAAATCTTTTGAAACAAAATCCGTTCCCAAATTACATATATAAATTCAATTCAAATTGAATGGGAATTTCTAACGAATTCCGCTCGCGCACAACATTACTAATCTGATTTAACGGCACCGAAATGAAAGTTTGTAAGAAATGTGGAAGTAGGACTTAAAATGATAAGCGTTTATCAGCATTAAACGCTAAATCGTTTAAGTAGATGTCATCCAGTTCGGCGGCTGATGCCGCTACTGCTGGCGCTGCTGTTAACTTAATTCCGGAATTTAATTATATATCTTAAGGGTCTCCGATACTTTTTTTGTGCGAAAATCAGCTAAGAATAGATCAGTCATATTTTAAAAAATTCCTGAAAAAAGTTGTTCGGTAGGTAGATGGTACCTAGTAGTTGACTA
>JARJDZ010003236.1:0-20650 GCA_030264555.1 Aleochara sp. GC000083
TACATAAAATCATTCACCACAACAAAATATGAGTTTGATTTATTTGGTGGAGGCGCCAGTCAAATGTAATTTCATTGGAAAGAGGAAAATTAAAGCTCGATAATTATTTAATATTTAACTTATCTTTTTAATTTATTTTCAATATTTAGTCATTTTTTACTCTCCGTGGGTAATTGATGAGATTAATCTTTAATTACATTCAGGAGAAAAAGACGCAAAAATTTTGGTGGAGGCGCCGGTCAAATGTAATTTCATAAGGGACAAACTTCAAACAAATTCAAAATTCTACTTTTAATTTATTAATTCATATATTTGATAAAATGTAAAAATTTATAGTGAGTATTGATTTCAGATATAGAATATATAAATTTGGGGTTAAATCAGAAATATTTCAACATCTTTTCTCAGAATCTTTGGAGAGTATTAATTGTAATTTCAATAGTAAATGTAATTATGCGAGCAGGAAATATAATTCAGATTTTTATATGTGATTCAGTTTGCAATAATTGTAATTCATTTGGTAAATATAATTGAGAAAACATAAGTTTAATTTCAGAAACAGCTAAATGTATTTCAGATTACTCAAACGTAATTGAGAATACCTCAAATAAAATTCAGAAGAGTTCAAATGCAAATCAGATTAGTACCACTTTTTGTTAAATAATAACTCAATTTTGATAGATAAATTATATACATTCATCAGAATATTTATATAATTAATACAGCAGTAATTATCACTCATTTTATAAATACTACTTAAATCAACTTCAATTATAATAAAATTACATGTAAAACGTTCTGAATTACAAATGATAATTTTGATTACATTACATGATTTGGAATATTGAAATTACATTTATACATTCTGAATTAAAAGTCACCATTAATACATCTAAAAATTCACCTGGAATTATTTTCATTTAAATAAAATTGTTGACAAGATGCTTTGACGTATTTCTTTCCTTTCCATCCACGTCAACGGAAAGAAGTACAAAAGGACTTGGACTCCTTGAGTCCTCCTACGTTTCCTATTGTCCTTCGGCGTCTTCCTTCTTCATGCACGCTGGTGGTCGGCCATTGTGCACACGGACGACAGGACGCCAAGGAAGAAGCAGGAGAATGTACGACCGCCATTCCGAAATTTGCATGCGAATAACTTCCGTTAAACGTTTCCAGACCCCTGACAAGAAAAGGAACGCATCCAGCCTCTGTACGAAATTATTCTGAAACCTGCCCCAATATAATTCACCATGTACACTCGACACATATATACAAAATATATCCATGGTGGGCTTTTTTGCGCTTCATCCTTTTTGCCGAACGAAAATTGGAGAGAAAAAGTCGGTTTACGAAGGACTCGCACGCATAAAGTACAAATTCATTTCAATCCTGGAATATAGGCCGCTTCAGTAAAATGCTCGTGACTTTTTGTATCCTTGCTGTCGACAACACGAGGACGAGGTCGAAAAAGTGAAGCCGTATTCGTGAAAATTCGTTTTGTCTATGAGAAAAGCTGCGATATATTATAAACAAAATGATCACCATTCAACAAAACAATTTTATATCTAATTGAATTTGAATTTTTGTTAATTATTTCAAAACATTTTTTTATACATCTATTTGCTATTGTTATTAAAAGATATCTTTAACTTCAGATATGAATATTAAATTCAGGAAAACATGAAAATTATGTTGCTTATAAGAAACATTATAAAATAATTTATAATTTTGCTTCTTCAGAAATGTTTAACATTAAATTATAATATAAAACTCAAATATCTTTCATAGAATTACATGAAAATTAAAATACTACAAATGAAAATGCAGGATGCCTTCAATTTGTGAATGCAATAGAAATTTTATAATAATAATTTAGCGCATATTAATATTTAACCTGAATATAAAAGCATTTCAATCAAATTATAATTGAAATAAAACATTTCAAATAAATTCAAAGTTTCGAAACAAATATAAAATGAATTAAAACTAAAACTAAATCATATCCATCAGTTCAACTATGACAGGATAATAAAAAGTGTCATATAAAATTGTAAAAATTCGATTGAAAAAATTCAATTACTTCAAATGTAATACAAAATTAAATTTCATTGAAAAAAGAAGGCAAACGTTATTTTGCCTTCAGTTATCAAAAATTTAATTTTTTTCTAATCAATATTTAAATTGAAATTTTATATTTGAAATTTGATATTTTATATTATATGCATAGAATGTAAAAAAATGAAAGCATTAAAATATATTGCTGTTTAATGAATAAATAGAATATAATTGGTTTTTATCATTCAATCCAATAAATTGTACATCAATCCATTTAATTACGACTATATTAAAACTTTATGAGACAATTAAAACTTTTTGGACAAATAAAAAATTTTGGAATCTGTTTTTAAAATATTTTTGGTATTATATATTATATCATTAATGGTAATTGTTGAAAAAAGTTATTATTCTAAAGTTAATTTCGGAATAACAATTAATTGCAGAATAACAAGCTATTCAAAAAATTTAATTAAATTTCAGAGAAAGCAATGTAATTAAGATTTTTCAATGAAAAAAGTATCAAATGAATTGCAAATCTTGAATTGTAATTCTGAAAAAATCACTTTTAATTCTGAATGCATAAATGTAGTTTCATATCATGAAATGTAATCAGAAATTGTCATTTGAAATTCAGAAAGCATTCATGTAATTGAGATTTCATTGAAGTTGATTTAAGTAGTAATTATAAACTGAGTGATATTTACATTATTAATGGTCAATATTGTAATGTTATGTACATAATTTACCCACCAAAAATTAAATTATTATTTAACAAAAAGTGGCATTAATTTGATTTAAATTTGAACTCTTCTGAAATTCATTTGATGTATTCTCAATTACGTTTGACTAATCTGAAATACATTTAATCATTTCTGATATTAAATTTTATTTGCCATATCTAAATGACAATTGTTGCAAATTGAATTACATATAAAAATCAGAATTAATTAGCACCTCGTTTAATAACAATTTATATTCTGAATTACATTTGATATTTTCAGAATTACAATTGGAAAGAGTTTAGAAGATGGAGATGCAGAAAAATACATAAATTTCTCTGAAAAAAATTGCAATTAGACCAGAAATGGATGACTTTCGGCATAAGTCTCACAAAGGTTGTCATTTATCTCGCAGATTATATTGGAATGTCGCACGAGGAAATAAAAACCTCCAACGATATGAAGCATGGTTTGATGAATGGCCCAAACCAGAATGTATAGGTAACTGCGGTATTGCTTGGGTCAACTCATATATTCCGAACTTGTCGAACTTTATTACCGGCCGAAAGCTGTTGAAGAAAGCGCACCTCGAGTGGAATGGACGAATGTTGGCGAATGCAGCATCGAACTTTGGAAACAAATTACGCGAATCCCTAATTACACCGAAAAATTTTCGCCCATAACACGTCCACTTTATTCCCGTTCCAGTAACTGAAAAAATGATTCCCTTTGGTTTTTTCTTTCATCAAGACCCCAACGTATCATTAAAAGTTCAGTGTGTTAGTCTTCAGGGAAGACTCCCGGTTGGATTTTTTAATTCCATTCCTCGATAATCGTCGAACCGCGTGCGGATATTTTTCCGTCGTCGTTGGCGTGGGCGGATGAAAAGCTTTCGGTTTCGTCAAGGTGTGCTCGGGCGTAAGTAGTTTTTTCTTGCTTACTTTGCGACTTAACTCGCGGCTGGGCGCAAACTTTCTTAATCAGGTGTTGACGCTCTGCGGCCGCTGATATAGGACCGGGAGAGGTCTGGGAATATTTTTCGAGGGGCTGCGACTTCTTCGGAAGAAGAGGGAGCTAGCTTCCCCGTTCGTTCGAGTTCAACTTCCGCCGAAAACGCGGATTCATTTACGCGATGTGTTGCCCGCTCGAAAACGCATAAAAAACTTTCCGCCGCTCGACAGCCAAACGCAGGAGTGTTCCAATCCTCCGAGCCGAAATGTTACTTGCAAAGTTTGTTTAACGAACGACAAGATTTTCCTCATCCATTAGTTGCAAATAAATCATTTGTGCTGACAATCCATTTTCGGAATTAATGTCTTCTACATTCCTCGTATGTAACATCCACAAATCCGGAAGGAAATTGAGGGATTTGTTAGGTTTTTAAACGTTATTCTTATAAAATTTATCTTTTACAAATTTTTCACATCGAGAAAATATCAAACAAATTTCTGTCCACTTAATTGTAATTTATAATCTTAATAATTTCATTTTATATTTTTTGGTTGGGAAACTTTACGTTTGACTGATCTGCTTCAATAGTAGAAATATACCGGTTCTAGAACCAAATGCGCGCCACTGCTTGCTTCTACTTGCTTTCTCAATTACAAAATCATTTTTCTGAAAGTTCATTGTTCTTTAAATAAACAGTCAAATATTCTTGTATTAAAATACTGTAAGGATCCATGTCGTCATTGTTTTAATTAAAATGTTGTTAAAAAAATTGAAAAATGCAAACCAAGGACACACAGAAAAAAAAATGGAAGGTATTTAAGAATGTATAGGAAGAAAACAATGGATGAATGTAGAACAAGGATCTATAACACACCCAAAGAAAAACACTCACCAAAATTAGACGATTCCCCGTAAAATACAGAACAATAAGAATACTTGACGTTATCACTAAAAAGAACCTTCCATTCTTCGAACAATAGCCCAGCTATAGATTTACAATCATGCTTCCTTGAAGCAATCCCATCAAATAATCCCTTGCAATTTAAGCTAATGAATTTCCCAGAAATTAAAAGTCGAACAAAGTGAAACTTTTTAATAATCCTCCACAGCAGTAAATAAGTCCGAAAAGACCAACCAAGTCCGAGCATGGTTCCATTCCGGATCCGCACTCCATTAGTACGCAATTTATGTGCCCGAACGAGACCGGAAAGAAACAAACGATCTGCTCGCATCAGATGTCCTGCCACATCCAATAAGGCAAATAATTTTATTGCGAAACTTTCCACCTGTTTTACTGCTCCCGCTTTGCAATCAGGGAAGTACCACTCCTGATTCGATTCGCCAACTCGCCGGAAATGTCGTCCGCCATCTTGGCCCGCGGATTACGGCGGCGATTTCCTCATCTGCCGCATCGGGATGCATTAATAACTTTCCGCCCGCGCAGTCATAAAGTCTTATTTTACATGTGAAGCGTCGCAGCGGGGAAAAAACGAAAAACATTAGAAGACCATTAGAGGCGCCACTCAACTTTCTGCAGGCAGCTAAGTGAAAGCCATTTATTATCGAAGTGCGCTAATAATACGCGCTAGCACTAACGCGAAGAAGTGACGAACGGCGGTAGCGCCTTCTTCGACATGTTTGATGGTATAACGTCGAGGAACACCAGCTTCAGAATGTGCAACAGCTCAAGAACGAGTGCTGTGTAAAATATTCCGCGCGAAATTAATACGTTCTTTTCATAGCGTGCCACATTTATTTTCGCACGCTGAAACTCGTCGGAGTTCATGCATTCCATACTGGAAGCTTTCGGGGCTGGAGGAGGTAACAGCGAGACGAAGAACAAGTTTGCGTTGAAGTTATTTATACACATTTTTTTCCAAGCTGTCACCTTCCTTCATCTCGGTCCGACATTCGACATTTATTCGGGCACGCCGTCGATAAATGTGTATGAAAAGTCCTCAGAGATTCATGGCCAATTTCCGGTCATTTTTCATTCGGAAATGTATAAATTTCCTCCATGCGATCGCCCTGAAACTCCCTTCAGAGGGCGCAAAATCATCATCAATGATGACGCTTCGATTTATAAATCTTATTTAAGACGTCATGGATGAACACCGGAAGACATCATCTACGAAAGCGATATAATGAAACGCGTTTTTGTTTCTAGAATTTCCACATTGTATCATAGTTATTTTTCATGTTCATGTTTTTCAGTAGTAATTTAAAAAGTTTAAACAGCAATTCAGATTGGAAAATCGAAATTAACATGAAATTTCTTAGATATAATTTAGTTAGCATTAATAAACCGGTTCTAGATCAAGGTCTGTTGCACCACGTGTTCATCTAGAATCGGTCTATTTCTTCTATTTCTTCACGAATCTAAGTCATTCCTCCAACAGTAATTCAGAAAGTATCAAATGCAATTTATAATAGTAAAATTTTGTAATTAAGCAACTACTTAAATTAACTTTAATGGAATCTGAAATATATGTAATCCTTCAAAATTTCAAATGACAATTTCTGAATTAAAACTGACATTCTCAGAATGACAATTCAAAATTTGAAATTTCAATGAATTTGTTCAATGTTATATAAAATTCTGAATGACATTTTTTCTTCCATAATTTAATTGATATTTTCTGAATGTGGTTGAATGACAACAGAAAATGGTGTACACCATACATGGTTATCATCACCAGAAGGCTTCTTGAATATGCATACGTTCAATCAGGCTGCTCCTTCGCCGCCGAGTTGGATTTATCGAACGTGCAGATTTTCCAACAGGTCTTAATATTTTATGACGCCCACGCGCGCTCGAACCAGCTGAGATTGAATAGTAGAATGGACGGGCGCGCAACACACCGTTACTTATTTGAACAATGTTCCGAACAACCAACAGGATAAAAAGACGATGACGTTCCGGGACGCATTTGCATCCGGTGCGCGCGCGCCGAGCGCGGGAAGATGGCATGGAAAAATGTAGATGATGAATGTTTGTTATTCAATTTCGTCGGGCCTGTCGTGCTCCCCAGACAGATGAACTGATGTTAAACTGGCCCCGGTATGAAGATGGCGAATGGAATTGGACAGCAGCACTCACGAAGAACTGCACCGGGCGCAAGAGGGAAATACGTTTTCCGTTGTTGCGATTTTCCTTTTTACTTGCGAATTTCCATTCTATTTGCGCCAATTCCGCATCAAATTAGACGCGTTCTCTGTGATTAATCTTTGTTTGTGAGCTAATGTTGAAAAATTTCAATGTTAAGATGTCAAACAATGGTTGAGCTGGATAATTCATCTAAACGTCATTTTCATTTCCATAACAGGAATATATGAAGAAGGAAATGATCCAAGGATAATCAGAGCTTAACTTTACTTTAAAAAAATGTTTTGTGTGTAATTTGTAATTCAGTTTGGTAAAAAATTGAAAAATTAAGTAGCTAGAATATACCGGTTCTAGATCATGACGCACGTTTGCAATGCCTTTTGTCAAAAAAGAGCTCCCAATCTTTCTCTGAAGAAAAGTAAATTAATTCTGATTGTTTGGTTTCACAAAAAGTATCCAAATTCTTGGAAGTATCCATCAGGATTTTCCCAGAAATCCACCGAAAACAAACGAAAAAATGAAATAACAATCAATTGCTGTACGATTCCTCCGTGGCCAATCCAAATACCACCCAATACTCAATTGCGGGCAGGCTCAATGCCTAAAATCCATGATACAGGATAATAGCAGGAATTGCAATGCCTTGCTGTTTATTGCCGTTATTATGTGGAACCAGGCTCGCTTTTCGGTACTCTTCTTCGTTTCCATCCACTCCGTTTCCACGCACACCCACGTGACGTTTGTTTTTCTCCTCGCTGCTTCTTTTCTTCTTCGCGGCCATCTTGGTGTGCGTGTGGAGGAATCTCGAAGCCTTTCCGTACACATTGTATTCGATATGATTGTTTTTGTACGGCGCTCGAGATAGCAAACGAAAAGTCTATTGTGGCTGGCAACAATGCCGTCTGTAAACATCCGCAGATGGTTCGCGCCTCATCCTTTCCGATTCTGTATCGCCCCGCAGCACTGGAAGAAATGGAACTACCATTGGAGACGGCAACCACGATGGCCTAGTTGAACAAAGCACGAAGACTACGATACATTCGCGATTTATCGATTCTTAAACGTTTCTAGTGGAGCAAATCCTCCGTCCAAAGACCCCAAACGAACCTTTAAGGACAAAACCATTGGGGCAACAAAGGAAATCTAAGAATTTGGCGTTAGGAGTATTGTGCGTGATAAATGCATAAAGTTGGGATGCGTGGACTTAAAATAGGTGCTAAATGAATGAGATCACGAAACCTTCAATGTCATACGGTGGCTAATTTTAGAACCTCGAATCGAGTAGTTGGACTTGACTTTTGTGAGGCTGCAGTGTCCACAAATACGCACCGAGATGTACACAAGAAATACTCTGAAGCTTCCTCAAGTTAGTGTGAAGAATGTCGCCGAAGAATGAAGTCCTCCCGTTGAGCTACACGTGCCTCAAGTGCGTTTCGAACCTTCTGGTGCACTCCCTAGGTAGTGAAGAACCCTGCGATGATGACGTCATCCGGAAGTACTTGTCCGACGCTACCGGGGAAGTCCTCCAGGATATTATCAAACGCATCCTGGGTACCGAGCATCTGGACGCTTCCACGCGTCTCGCCTGCCTCAGGCTGACCCTCCGTGAAGACGTCCGAAGACTAGACACTGGGATGTTCCCGCAGTTCTACTACGAACCCATTTTGGACGTCATCCAACGAACGGGTTGCGGCATCCAGCACTTAAACTTGCGTGGCGTGTGGTTACGCGAATACCCAGAACTTCTCATAAGTGTCATCGAAAAACTAAGAGGTCTCAAAGTGCTTATCATTCCACACATGGCCGATGATCGTGTCCTACAGGCTGCTATCAAATGTGACCAATTATCCGTGTTGGATATCTCGGGGGAGTGTAATTTCACCCGGGATGGTCTTCGGACTTTGCATCATAATGGTCTTCGAGTCCTCAGCATCGGGATGTATGGAAAGTCCCATCTTTGTGATCCAACTTACAGTGGGCAGGATGTTGATGATGAGGAGGAGGAAAAGGTGATTGTATCTTTGGTGAGGAACTTCCCGAATTTGAGTGTCTTAAAGACGTTCTCCTTCGTGGGTCGTGCCCTTGCACGTATCCGATGTGAAGATCCAACTTTCCGGACTAAACTGACATATATCCATGATACTCGGACCACTCCAGACACCTTGGATGCTATAGCCCACTTATGTCCCCTCTTGGAGAGCGCCCATTTCAATGGTCCCCATGGAGAAGCAGTTACAAGGTTCTGCAGACTCAAACGTATCAACAACCTGAAGATTTCGTGCTGTGAGGCTCGGAAACTTCAAGACTTCCTCACCAATCACGGTCGAATGTTAAACGCGCTTAAGATGAACGTCATCCGGGATGAGTCCTTCGATGTGAGCCGGATATGTATCGACTGTCCGGAATTGCGGACCTTGGAGTTTTACAAGTGCACCAAGCTGGTTTGTCGTCAACCTGACAACTACTTCCTCGCCCTCGAAAGTCTTGAGATCCTCTACTGCGACATCGGCGACTCTCTGGTGAGATACTTCCTGATGAACGCGCCCTTCCTGCGCCGGTTGCTCGTTGGCGACATGATACGCATGACGGACGGGGATGTCTTCAGACTCTGCGCGGATTGTCCACTCGTCAGCCTCGAGGAGCTGTGGTTTTCGAACGCTCGCGGGCTGACTGTCACCAGCGTGGAATTGCTCATGGGACACTGTCCGAATCTGAAAGTTCTCGGCCAGTTGAACGGCTGGGACGTCAGCCAGGACGACATGGACTTTCTACGCACTGTGATCCTCTCGTCCAACATGGACCTCACGCTGCTTCCGCTCGAAAGCGCCTAAATGAGAACGGATGTTCCAAATTGCTTCGAATTGGATTCAAACTTTTACATTATCTATTGGGTTTTTCCTTTCGAGCGAAGCGCCCCCTGGATTTACAAATACTTGCAGGATATTATGCGCGTTATTGGTAACTACTAAAAAGGTGTTTAATGTTTGCATTATGCATTATGAATTTTGCATTATGAATTGCGTTATGAAAATTAAATCGGGGAGTTTGCAGGCACGCCAAAATCTCCTGCTCTTGATATTTAAAATAAGTAGCTTACGTCGCCTTCGCCAGCGTCGCGTATGTGTTTATGAACAAACTTTTAGTGCTCATCAAATATTGAATATGTAGACCTGCGGGAGGAAGTCTGGATGTAATACATATTTAAGTGCGCGCGCACGCTGCCACCAAAATACACCAGAGCGTTTACAACGGAAACACCAACAACAACAACGAGCAACGTGCACCAGGAGTCCAAATGCGGGCATAATTCAGCGTGGGTGGAGGAGTGTTACGATTGCGCGAATGTCAAAAAATAAAGAAGTTATTGCGTTCGCACCCGGCGTCAGGTGGGAATTCAGCTTTCCCAGTGCCCAATCATCCGGCTGGTAATATCTCGACAATGAACAATGGCGGAAAATCCAGGTCGGGAAAAAATGCGCCGGAGAATCAGCAGAAGCAATCAATCCGCGTTGTGCGCACCAGACGAAATTAATTGGATTTCCCAAATGAAATGCAAACTGCAGTCGGCGCACTCTCTGGCGGCGAAGATGACTCTCAGCCGTGCAAAAAAACTCGTTGAATCGGTTGCTCGTTTAATTGATATTGTTGACGTGCGTCGGGCAGATGAGCTGCGAATTGGGCGCGGAGGGAAGTTCGCATTCGGCATCCGGCGGGCGTTTATTTCCGCTGTGCAGACGCGCGGCACGACAATGCCATTCGGCGGCCATTTGTACCATTTGCAACGTGCCAAACGGCCGGGTCGGTTCATATGTTTGGTAAATATATGCTCGAGCATGAAGCGTCACACTTTATTTACGACTTACTCGGCTCACCCCTATTTCACTCGCGGAGATGGCGGTTATTGAGGAAGAGATACGAGGGTTGTTCGCTTAAATGGGAAGCTGCCTTTGTTGCAAAGGAAAGGCCGAAGGTTTGCTCGGAGGATTGAGGGTTGAAATATTGAATCTAAAGGTATCAACATTGAAACATTATTATCAATTTGGATAATTTTAGGTTCTTTCTTCTGGAATGTGGGAAGGCTGATGATATGTTAGGTTAAGCTAGGTATCATTTCATTTAGGTTGGAAAATTGGAGGTGGTTTTTACACTTTGTAAATATATATTAACATATAAAACTGATCGATATACTCATTGATTACATTTCTAACAACAATTTTTGAAACCCTTCAACAATCCTTAAGTAAAAATCAGGATAAAGAACCTTTCCATTTTTGACCAATCTTAAGAGGTTAGTAGTGCTGACCATAATCCCAGTAATCTCTGAACCTTACACTGAAGAATATAGTGACAGATATCCTAATTTTAGTTGATGAGCTTTGCATGGAAATCCAGGAGGTAATTCCATTACGGCTTCAAGCTTTTGGAACCTTCGGACGAAGATGCTTACAGTACAACATTGATTATTGACCTCAAAGGTACAAGGACAACAGTAAGAGGAAGATCAATTTTGAAATACAAGAGATTATACTGTAGGCTGTTTAAAGGTTATAACTTCAGAATATTACAACTACACAGAAGGTTCTTACTTGGAACTAGCTGTTATCCTGAACTATCCTAGAAGAATGATTTGGTATTCTGAAACCCAAAGGTTGTTAACCACAAAGTGACCATGGTGAGAGAACCTTCAAGGTTAGTTGAAGGTTACAGATTAGATTCCAAAACACCAATGTACTATTATTGTTGAGGAAATATTTCCAAAAAGTAAAGATCCTTCTTCTTTAATCTTCTAAGCTATTTTATAAAGGTACTGTCTCTAGTTTGGAGGTACAAGAACAATGGTAAGAAGAAGATCCATGTTGTTAAAAGAAGGTTTTTCCTGTAGGTTAATACTACTACTGAGAAGGTTCTTCAAGATACTAGGTGTTATCTTGAACTACTCAACAGGATTTCGTTGGAATAGGATAATTAAAAGATTGCTGACATCACACTGACCAAAGGTGATAAAGTCTACGAGAGTAGTTAAAGATCACAAACTATATTCTAAAATAACAATATGCAATCATTCATCAGGAAATATTACCAAAAGGACAAAGAACCTCTTCTTTTTGCTTCGTCTTAGCTGTCTGGTCAAGATGCTACCCCAAATACGAAGGACAATAGGACAATAGTAAGTTGAAGACCAATATTGAAGTACAGAGGTTATAATTTTGTATTTAAAGGTTATTACTGCATACCATTACAACCATTAAGAAGGTTCTGATCTGGAAATAGTTGATATTATCATGAACTACCTCAGATGATTCATTTGGTACATTACAACCTAAAGGCTGCTGACCTTAAACTGACCATGGGGGTAAGCCTTCTAGAGTAGTTGAAGATTACAGACTACCTACCTGAAAATCTAAACCGCTAATCTACAATTGTTGATGAGGAAATATGGCAAAAAACAAAACCATCCCCTTCTTCAACCTTCAACACCTACCTACACCAACTAGGTTGCTCTTAGTACTGAGTAGGCTGCTGCAAAATGGTAACCAGAAAATTGATTCTGAAGTAGGAGAGATGATATCTTACCTTGTTCTATCACCAGATGAACCAATCCTTATAGAACCACCGTCGTACGCCAGGAAGTATTGTTCACCGCCTGAAGGATTGAACGAATACAGAACTGGATGAACGCCCAACGCATTTCCTCCGACACATTACACATTATCCACACTATCGCAGCCGTCGAGGGTGTTTATGCTTCGGCTTAGACACACGCCGAGCAAACAGGCATTATGTAGCGCGTCTGCCTTAGATGGATTCGGCTGAAATTCGCCCGAATACGCGACAACAACAACCACGCGCTTCCGAACACACCGCCACTTCCTCCCCCGCCCCGCGCCTCCGCCACAACCAGCGAAGGAAGTGCAGAAAAAATCGCCACGTCTACCCAGCTATCAAACAAGGCGACGTGCACCCGACCCTCCGAGGGGAAAGAAGTGCAGCACGACAGCAATCATTTAACATTTGGCGCATAAATCTCACAATGTCTGCCTGCACACACATCCACTTCCGGGAAGAATAAATGTTGATGACGCCGGATTAAAGTATGAGGGGGCTGAAGAATACGCTTCCCCTTAGATGGTCTATGGGGCCTATTGTACGATTGCACGTGGAGGCCTTCGGTTGGGGCCTCTCTTCATCTTTGCATCCGATTGCTGTGGGAGCAGGTGCAAGCTTCACCATCCCGCTACTAAACCACTCAAGTAAAAATAACTGCACAAGGGGGTCCCCGTTATGGTAGGTGATCCCGAATGGTGGAGGAATGAAGGAAAAATGCTCAGGGGCTCTGAAGGAGTGCAATAAAGGTTAAGTCCTGCTGATAAGGGCGAATCCATTCAATTGTCACGTGAAGGATTGGAAAATAAATTATCATCCCTTCTGCAGACCTGGAGCCTGGAACCTAATTGTTTTCGTATACTTCACAAGCGTCTTAACTGCCGGACTCGTTGGGGCTGGTCATAATTTAGTCTTGATGATGAAAATGTGGAATTATGCGGTGGGCCAATGAAGAGGGCGCTAAGTAAGGTGTGAGTGCTGAAGCAAACCTTGTAGTTGTACTTCCGGAAGCATTATTACACTGTTCTCGGGTGCAGAGCTGGAGGGCCGGGTGCGAACCAGGCAACCGTGCAAGGTTTCATTATCCGAGACGTGTACCACGGCTAATTTATGTAGTTATGCTTCTACCTACAACTACTTTTTTACTTTACGTCCGCATTAACTCTCTTAAGATCCATTTCATCGAAGCGAACGGCAGCCTGATGGCGGCGAATGCGTCCGAGGAGGCTCGCGTTGGTCTTGGAACAAAAAAGGCGGCAAAAAGATGCTTCGTCGAACGAAAGAAGCTGCAAGGCTTAACCTGGCTGAGAGCTGTAATGGGATGAAAGCGGCGATGGCAAAAAAGGCACAAATTACTCTTTTATTAAAGGCGTCTAATGAACATCATCCAACGCCTTCATCGTTTCGTATTGCTGGTTTTGATCACGCTCTGGTGACGCGTTTCTGCAATCTTGGTTCCTCAGTATTGAATATTTTATTTAATTATGCCAAAAATTTTCGGGGGGGTTGATGGGGGATTATCATGGTGCTCTTTTTCTTCTTGGCTTCTGTTAAACCATCTTCAAGATCTTAAAGGACCTTAAAAGACCAATTCTTGATGATGCAGAATAGTACAATCATTCCAGAATGTTTATCCTGATGAGGGCAACATCTTCAGAATAGTAGACTATATCAAAACAATATTTGAATTTTAACTACATCAATTCCTTTAGGCTTCTTTGGAAAAGGCTGTCCCTTTTTTTCAAAAAGTGAAAAAAGTTTTTAACTAAAATCAAAGATGTTGGTATGATCAAAATATGATTCTGTATCTTTGGGTTGTAATCTGGACATCTTCTATAGTCTTCCTTATTGATGGAACATCAGCTTTTGAAAATCCTGGTTTCTAAAAACTGTTTCAAAATTTGAAACTAGAAATTGTAGAGATGACTCAGAATTGATGAACCACTTAAATTCTGGATTTTTGGATAACCTGAGTTAGGTTGAATTAGCTTAACTGTTTCTGAAGGTGAACCACAAATAATTGAAATGACCTTTGGGTCCAGAAGTCAAAACAGCAAAATATGACAATTCCAAGGTCGTTGAAGATGAATGACACCCAGAAAGTTATCCTTCAACCATAAATGAACCTTCTACCACCTCCATCATCATATCTTAGACTCTTAGAGACATGAAGCACATGAAGGATTGTATTCAATGATAAACCACGCTGAAAGGCAGAGTTCAAAGATGATTTAGCTCGTGCACGTACTCGAAGGTCTAAACAAATCTATATATCATTCGCTCCAACAACCTGACGAGAAGTTGGAGGCGGGCATGTTGCGAGGGGCAGTTAACATTCGAAAGCGTGCCGCGCCGAATTAATAAGTCGCCGAGCGACATGCCCGACATTACGTGAGGCGCTCTGCGCGCCGCCAGTGGTGAGTGGTTCATCATCCTCGGAGCCGCCTCCGCTGCCTCCGAACACAATGTTGCACAAGTTACCAGCTCGTCTAATCTGCCCTCTCATCCAAAACCCCCACACACACATCCAGAGAAAGAAAGACACAACCATAAACGGTGAGGACGAAACGGCGTGCAGACAAATACAAATCTGCAGCTGTCACTTGCAATCATAATTAACTTGCTAATTTGGCGCGGTTCAGGATGGTATGCACCTCGCTCCCATGTCCCGACAACATTTCAGCGAAATGGCGGGCGTCTCGTGCGTGTGATCTACGACGCGGAAGCAGAGGGCGCCCCATGCGTTCGTTATCCTTGCGAATGGCGCTTTGACTTAACGCCTATTTGCGGCGATGATAATTTTGAAAAGTGCCCGCGTCAAGCCGATTTATCATCGTTCAGCGTTCCTCGTGGTGGATAAACTAATTAAAAGTGACGGTTTTAAAGCCTCCGCATCGTCCTTCCAAACACACACCTTGTAATTATTAAGAAATGGGCTTTTCAATTATGCAAATTAGTTCAAAAATTGTTTGTTTATAGAGTGAACGGTTCATAAATCAATTTCTTTCTTAATTGTCCTTCTGTTGACAATGATTTTTCGGATAATTCACTGTAAGGATTAATAATATCCAATTCCTTTTTTGGACGTTACATTTAACGGTCGATTTACTTGCTATTGGAATTTTCTATAATAGATGACTTAAAGGACAAAATGGTGGATAATGACAAGTGTCGCCGTCTGGTGATAAAAATTGAATCAACATTTTTCAAGCGCCCTCTATGTTCCTTCAACTCAGCTTGAAATCCGTTGAATAATTGAATGAGAGTAACTAATAATGAAGTCGGAAGAAATATGTCGATCGTTCAAATAATCTGCAGGTCCTTTTATTTCCGAATTTAATTGGTTTCCGGTCTGTCGATCCGCTCGCGCGCACTTTGTGCTGTAATTAGATGTTTTATGAAATGCGCATGAAAGGAAATCAATTAGGGAGGCGGCGTGAATGGAATGCGCGCGGCTCGTCGTGGGATTTCAATAAATTTGTTGATGGCATAATGCGATAAAAAGGAAATGTTTTCTTCGGCGTTGTGAATGGCGGCTTCGGCGGCGGCGGCGGCGGCGGCGTGCGGATTTAATCACATTCCATGCGACGCGCGCGCCATTGCAGTGCGGCGGCTAATTAAGAGAGAACAGTGCGCTGCACGTACACACAAGAGAGGCATTCCACAGCCGCAGGATAATTTTTCCGTCTGCCCTCAGGACTCGGCAGCCGTGCAAATATTAACTCGGGGAAATATTTGACGCAATGTGCTCGCATACGATGGCGGCGAACGAAATGCAACCTCGAGTCTGTTGGAGCTTTGAGACAGTTAAGAATCGTCCTTGCACGTAGTCCTCCTCCGACGTCTCCTCCGCAGGAACGGTCTTCTTCGGTGCTGGCTTCGGGCTGGAGACATTCGTGTCGTTTGCCCGGCGCATCGGGTCGCCGTTTTATTTCAGTTCGTTCGTCCTGGGAGCCCAGGCAAATTATTTTGGACGGCATCCACATGCCATCCCCACTCTCCTGTCTCTGGAGTCTCTGGAGGACACGTAGCCAACGAATGCAGTAACTGATTTCGTAAATTTCCCCGTATTAAATTACCCAGAATTGTATCTTTAGATCTTGTTTAATGAAAGTTGAAAATTGGAAAATTCAGTAATTTTTGTATTTTTGTGTTTCAAGAACAAACATTTTAGTCAATTATTAAAATATCATTTTTTACAAGAAAGGAATTGATAAACTGTTAGGAAACTGAGGATGGTTATCAATAATTCTGACAAAGACATAGGAAAAACCAAAGGTGATTCAGAAAAAAAATGTTTCTTCCTATACTCAGGATATTGTCTGGTTTGGTCGTTGTAAGACTCTCAAGAAGGTTTCTCTTATTTCGAAGAGAAAGTCAGACACAATGTTGAATAGGTTCTTCCAGCTTTACCCAATAAAATTTCTAAGAAGAGAATTAATAAACCATCAGAAATCTGAAAAATGTTATCAATAATTATGGCAAAAGCAAGAATCATTCCAGAAATATTTCTTGCTGCTTACCATCTCTAAATCTTGCTAATATTTCTATTCCTCAAAAGATTTTCAATGGAAATTCTTCGTTTTCGAAGAGAAACCATCAGAAAGATAAGAAATTTTGTCGGCAATTATAAAAAAAATCAAGATAAAGAGGATGACTCAAGATCAAATCATCCATTTTCTGGATCTTATCAGAAATATATCACCTTTTCTATTCCCTACAAAACTTTTTGAAATTTTCTGCAATTTTGAAAAATAACTCAGAAATAACTCGGAATAAAAGTAAATATATAAAAGAATTAAAAAAAAACTGAAATTACTTGAAATTAATCAAAATAATTCGATGCCTGAATAAGCGAGTAACCCAGTGATTTCAACTAATTTTTAAATCGTTGTTTTTCTTTCTAAATTTTGCGGTACTCATGCATTATAAAATGTTTATTATTTTATTATTAATTAATCTGAGAAATATAATTCACGTTTTTAAATAAATAAATAATAGTGTATCATCAAATTTTAAATCTCTGAATAGCAATCGAACTCACACTGTTGAAAACAAAACATTTTTCCAACAAATTGTAAGGAAGATTCGAAGATTCTAGAAAATAGTGGTGACAACATAAATTAACGTAATAAATATCTGACAAACCCCAAAGTTAGACCTTCTAATATAATATTATATAAATTGAATATTGATACTGAAACCCAAGGTGTGAACTTGTTGGTTGTATTGTTTCCCCAAGAATGGTTAAAACCGGCAGGAAACAGAAGCACCGCAAGGATACACACAAAACAGGACGAAACGGAACGAGTGCGGCTCAAAATGCGCACGCGTAGCATCACCAGCGTCGCCTGCCGAGGAATAAAACGCGACAGGACTTCGTCCTGGAGTTTAGTTCGTCAGACATTCGCTGGCCGTTCGCGTACACCATTCTGCACGTTCCTCCTGCATTATCCCGAATTTCGACGCGTGTGGTTCAGCACACACATTTCAAATACCTGTATACGATGTTGCTGCCATTACACGAAATAAACTGTCATCGTTGCCGCCATTTAATAATGTAATCAAAATGTGTTTCCATGGTGACCCCTTATACATAAACAATTATCACTCACACCTGAGGTCCTTCCAAGAGAACTAAAAGAACCATCTTAAAAAAGAAGTGTATTATGATAACTCTTACAGTAATCTTTAAAGTGCGTTGAGAACTTGGACTTGGACTTGGAGAAATTGTTAATTTCGAGGCTTGAGTCCAACCACTTGTTACTGACTTTGCGGTGCGCTGCCGGAAAAAGCGAGTGCATTGTGTGATTTATGCTCGGATATTTCCAAAGAAGTAAACTTGCCAACTTTTCCTCCGCTGCACTCGCGGCCCCCGACGGAGGACAAATAAAGGACGTAAAGGACAAAAGTGATTGCGTACTTATTGCCGAGGCACTCGATGTGCCTGCAAACAAATGCTGCACGAAGAGCGTATAAATAAAAGGATCAATAGGAAGAGTTGTTGTATAACGAGGAGTAAAAGCAGACAAGTGGCCGGTTTTGCTCATCCTTTCTGAGTGTCTATCTTTTTGGTCGTCTTAAAAAGTGCTAAAAGATTTCTGTGGATTGGTTTGGATGGTTCAGGGTTGGTTAGAGTTGGGTGTCAAAGATTAAAAACAAGGACAATGATATGATGTTAAAGTGAAATAAGGAGGAAAGATATTTTCTGGTAGAATACAAGAATTAATCGCAGCTTGAAGATGAGTTGTCACATGAATTTACGGACATTTTTCTGGTTTGGTTCCATGATTCTCCTGGCATATGGGTTTCAAGGTAAGTTCTTGAAGTTTCAAGATTTGATAGTACAATTAAGATGTTCTTAACTAATTGTTTATTAATAACGATTTTATGATATCAAATGACGACCTTTTCAGTAATTTATCTGTTAAATCTTTGCTAAATTATTACTAACAAGAACTATAGGAAAAATTTCTAATATAGTTTTCAGATGGGAATATATTAAACTCAAATTCTGGATTATAACAATACATTATCCAGTAAATACCACAATTTTCTAAGTTGTGGTTGAAAAATTGGTATATTTTACTCGAATTGAAAAGTTTATATTTCAGAGGATTGGATTTTCAGAAAGGAGAGTTAAAAAATTGGATCGAAAAAATGATAGTTTAATGAATGTTGATCTCAATGATAATTGATTTAGTTTAATCAATCAATTTGGAAAATTTAGGATTAAGATCAATTCTATCACAAATCTTGATCCAATACTTTTAACTTTAAGAAAACAAACTGAAGAAAATATTTATTCCCAAAAATTTCAATTTAATTAAGATAATCACTATAAATTATCTGAAAAATCCCCAACAAATTTAAGGATAATCACAAAAAATTATATGAAAAATATTAATTTTTTAAATTTCTTTCTCATGTTAAAAAGTACTGATAAAAATTATTACTAAATTTGATATTTTGAATAATTACAGTTTTCCTAGTTTTTCAACCTCAACCTTTTGTGATATTGTTGGTTTAATTGGTGGTAAAAGTCAAACAAATTGAGCTCTAAAATCACCAAACTATTCAATTTTTTGTACACAATGTTACGTTTGAAAATATTTTAATTGTTAACTTTTGAAACTGAAGTTGAAACTTGTTAAAAATAATAACTGCAACAGAGATTATTGATCTCTAGTTGCATTTGACCTTGATGATAATTATATTTTATATATTTAATATCAAAACGATAAATAATAATTTATAATTATTGTGAATTAATTATCATGGCAAATCATCATTATAATTAGTACTAATCTCTACAATTTTACTTTTTGAAAATTAACTGAAAAACTCGAATTATGAATTTTAATTCATAAGCAATAATTTGATATCTAAGAAATTTTAAGGATAATACAATTCATAAGGAAAAATTTGATAAGGATAATACAAATTAAATTTAGGAAATTAATATCAATTGCACTTTGATATAAAAATTTCCAAGAAAATCATATTAATTCAATCAATTTAATAAACTATTCATTTAAAAATAAACTTATTACGTAATGGAAATTAAATTATCCTAATATTAAATCAATAAAATTTGCAATTTTCTGCAACATTAAAGGACGAACTTCAACGAAATGATAGTAAATTATAATCCTTCTTTTCTCCAAAAGAAAACATGCATTTATTCCTTAAAAGTACCCTCAGGACTCTTCCTTACAAATGCATCATGGTACTCAGTGAAAAATAGAAAGTTTTGGCAAAATTATCCTTCCTTGAAGGAGCTTAACAACTCATGAACTCACAAATGAAAGTAAACTCATCATATCTTCAATAATTCCTGGATTACAACTTGAATAACTTTTCCTGAAAGCTCAGAGTTGAGATGCATTTTCAGGACTAAAACCGGATAATTGTTATCCACTATGAAATGTTGTAACAAAAATATTGAATAAATAAAATTAATGTAAAAATATGTTATCCTTGATAACAAAAACATTGGTAACATTTCTTCTGCCATGAGAACCATCGTATTCATAGCTTATACATTTCAAGAACATGTTTCTTTATGTTGTACTGACGAAGACAACATGGAAAAATACAAGCTCGAAACGAAATTCGGACATGAAAGATGTAAGGCTTGGTATATGCCAACAACGTCAATAGTGAGATATTCTTTCCGCTCGTTTGGCTTGTTTGTTTGCTGAGAACTTGA